>JBBPBX010005423.1:0-43785 GCA_038048925.1 Garcialebias charrua
TATATCTTTACCCAAACAAAAAAATGTGGTATCATCAGCAAAAAGGACACATTTAAGGAGTCCTGACACATTTACCAAGTCATTCACATATAAAATAAATAATTTTGGTCCAAGTACAGAGCCTTGAGGAACTCCACATGTGATATTGCAGAGGTTAGATCTTACATCATTTATCTGTACAAACTGTTTCCTGTCTTTCAAATAGCTACATACCCACTGGTCCTCTAATACCATATTTATTTAATTTTTCAAGGAGTGTGATCAATAGTATCGAATACTTTTTTAAATCAACAAAAATACTAACACAATATTGTTTTTGATCGACAGCAGTAGTTATTTGTTCTATTAATTCCATGAGAGCCATTAATGTAGAGTTTTTTTGCTCTAAACTCATACTGACTGTTACTTAGAATATTTTGTTTATAGTATCTATAAATTGGTATAATCTGGTCAGAAATAGTTTTTCTAGAATTTTTGAGAACTGTGGTAACAAGGATATTGGTCTATAATTGAGCACACATCACCATTTTTAAACAGAGGAACCTTGGCTACTATCATATTATGTATCTGGAAATATTCCTGTTGAAAATAATAAATTACATATGTATGTAAACGGCTCAATAACATGACTCATTATGTCCTTCACAAACATATCTATGTCAACCCAGTCTTTTGATCTCTTGTCTGTAAATTTTTTTACTACATTCATTATTTCTTCTTTGTCTGTTCCTTTAAGAAAAATACAGTTTGCACAATACAGTACATATAAACATACTTGAGATGTGTATACAGTATATAAAATAGATATAATGTATACAGCATAAGATAACACTATTATAATGTGTGTGTATATAAGAAAATTATTAAACTGCATAAATATGACAGTGATATAGAAAATGTGTGTGTGTGTGTGTGTGTGTGTGTGTGTATGTGTGTGTAGTAGAATTAATGATTGAAATAATAGGTTTGACACCTTGTTGAATGACTCTTGTGATTTCTGTTCTGATCATGTTAATTATAGATTATGATTATGCTAGTTTTATGGATGTTGTCTACAACAGACATCTCTGAATAAGAGAAGTTGATGAGCTTTTCTCAGTTATCAAATTAGTCAACAGAGTCGTGTAGATTTTGCTCCTTACAGATTACCTGTGGTAGCGATACTGATGACAATGAGGACAAAGATGGACCAGCCTGCCTCTGCAATGCCCCTGCAACGCCCCAAATTATACATAAGTTGCTAAGGATAAAACATGCCTACATATAAGGTACTTACTCTAGAGTAGAGGCATGAGATTTATGGAACGAAAGGTTTAGGTGTTTGTTTCCTCAAGGGTATGAACACTGATAGGTAAATTGTATTTTAGAATATTAATTTCCTTATCTTTGTTAGGGATTAATACTGATGTTAGTTTATTATTAGGATTTATATTACTTAGGAGCGTTAATTTAAGCCTAGGATGCAGTGGCGGAGCTAGAGGGGGGGCCGGGGGGGCCAGTGCCCCCCCAAACATCTGATTGCCTCCCCCCAGAAAAAAAATGAGAGAATGTATCATTTTAAGGGAAAGATATGTTGTTTCAAAATTTCATAGCGTCAACAAATCCCAAAAAAGTTGGGACAAGTCCATGTTTACCACTGTAAGTGGACCCCTTACCAACAGCCTTGGCCCCCCCTCGGCCCCCCCAGCAATAAAAGTCTAGCTCCGCCACCGCTAGGATGGTTGCTAATGATGAGGGATAGGAAATGTTAGTGTTTATCACTGTACATTAACTGTAATTATGACATGTAGTTTTTACAGATACATTACATATGATTTTTGTTGACATGATTTTTATCATATCAAAAGGGGGGATCGAAATATAATTTTATGAGATAATATATTAACTTCATGAAATGTCTAGATATATGTATGTTGTTTTATTATTTAGAATGATGTGTTTAAACACGATCTGATTGTTTCCAGTAGAAAATGTAGTTTTAGTTACTGTACATGCCTACAACTCCCAACATTCACGCACCCACCCATTATAGAACACAAGATGGCAAGATATTATTGGTTGAGTGCTGGATCATATAGATAGGGCATCCCATTTGATGATGGTGGTTGTAGCTCCTGGGCGTTGTGGCCGAGCTCTGAAGAAGATGGGTTTCCATTTTACACTTGGGGCCATTGTTTGTGACTGCAAGATAAGGTGGCAATGGCCCAGGGCTGGTGGTCTTGTACTTTACATGTGAGTAAAATAAACCTACTGAAATGGATGACGAGTGCTCCTCCTCTCCCTGCTTCAGATATAGAACATAATTTAACAGTACCCTTGGCTCAAAAAACACAACCCCAACATAAACTGGGTACCTGGACGAGTGGAGGGTTGGAGCAACAAGTGTTTAAAACGTTGCTTATGTTCTGCTATCTCCACCCAGTCGAGACCTGAATCACCCAAAGAGGAAATTGACCTCACCTCTATTCCCTCGGTATACCAGGACCTCTCCTCTCTGTTTAGTAGATTGAGGGCTTTGTCACTTCCCCCTCACCGACCGTACGAATGTTCTATCTTTCTGTTCCCAGGCGCTCCTTTACCCAATAGTCGATGCTACAATCTCTCTGGCCCCAAAAGAGAGAGTATGGAGAAATACATTAATGAATCACTGGATTCAGGTATTATTCCCCCCTCCACTTCGCTAGTAGGAGCAAGATTCTTCTTTGTAACAAAGAAAGACAAAACTCTTCAGCCCGGCATTGATTGCCGTGGTTTGAATAACATAACCATTAAAATAAATAAAAAACTCTTTCCCTGACTGATTCTATTCACGAGCAACTTCAATCTGTCACCACTTTTTTCTAAGCTTGACACGCTTACCACTTGGTTCGGATAAAAGAAGGGGATGAGTGGAAAACAGCGTTCAGGACCCCACTTGGACACTTGGAGTATCTTGTGATGTCTTTTGGTTTGACTAACGCCCCAGCTGTATTCCAGGCCCTAGTGAATGATCTCTTGAGGGACTTTATTAGGGATTTTGTGTTTGTCTACCTGGATGACATCCTCATTTATTCCCACGAGGAAGCCGAACATACCAAACAAGTCAGGATGGTGTTTCAGAGGCTGTATGAAAACAAATTATTTGTAAAGAGTGAAAAATGTGAGTTTCATGTGCCATCGGTCTCTTTTTTGGGTTTCATCTTTGAAGGCGGGTATTACAGAACAGACCCTGAAAAGACCAAAAAGCGCTGGTGGAGTGGCCAGTCCCCAAGATCAGGAAGCAGTTACAACATTTTCTGGGGTTTGCCAACTTCTACAGATGCTTCATTAAGGACTACAGCTGTGTCACTTCACCTTTGACTCAGCTCACATCCACTTCAAGGGCCTTCAAATGGACACCAGTGGCTGACATCGCCTTTGGTAAACTTAAAAAACTGTTCTCTTCTACCCCCACTGTCTGTCACCCTGATCTCAAGGATCAGTTTATCCTGGAGGTGGACACTTCTGACACTGGGGTGGGAGCAGTCCTGTCTCAAAGGTCCCCCGGCGCCAACAAGGTACACCCATGCACTTTTTTTTACGACACTTGTTGTTACTCCTCTCGAGTTCAATTATGGATCAACGTCGTTCTTGGGTTTTAACAGACATTTATTGTAGACAAACGTGACTTACAATGCCCCAAAAATGCCGTCAGAACTAAAAAGAAACACAGACCTAAATTAGTTCACGGCAAATAAAGATTTACAGAAATAAAAGACAAATACTGTAAAAGACACAAATAAAACAATAAATCGTACCTCATTGGCCACATTAACTCCAGAGGAATAAAGACGATTTTCTACAGCTTCTTCTTACAAAAAGAAACGTAAAACACCCCTTTGTCTTCAGGGGGAAACTTCTTGTAGTCTTGTCTTCTGCAGTAACGGTTCTCTAACGGTTTCCATGGCAACTGTGTCAATCAATCTTACGCCAAGGGAAACAACGTGGCATGCGGAACAAAAGATACGTTCCCCCATACATTTCAATGCATTTTAACACAAAAAATGAACCTTAACAACATAAATTACTGAAAGTTGTTACTTATCTATTATTTAATGTTTTATATTAAACACTAATATTTATTGCTCTCTTTAACTGAATATTGAATAATGCATAAAATGAGATCTGCCCTTGATGGCAGCTACACTCCCACCAAATCACTTGTGATTTCTATTATAAACTCTATTATGAACTTGTGAGTGGGTCTATTCTGCCTCTAGCAGTGTAACTGTCTTATGAATAGGCCTGTCCAAATGTACTTGTTTAGTGAGTCTCTTTCCATGACAATCTAATGCAGAGTCACTGATCAACTGCTGCACCTTGCGAACACATCCATCTTCACTTGGATACACCGCTGTGACCTTAGCGAGTTTCCACTTGTTTCTAGGCGCTGTGTCATCTTGCACGATCACTATGTCGTTGACTTTAGCATTTCTCCTTGTTCTTTGCCATTTAGTCTTTGCTGTAGTCTCACGTCTGAATTTCCTGCATTTCATACAGCTGTAGATATAGGAGCCTACTGCTCGACTACATCCAACTATCCAAATGCCGTTTGCTCTTAGCTCATTTATTGTCATGCCTCGACCTTGATGTTTCACTCGTTGATGATAGTGATCGATCAGCAACCTTGTGACGTGGCTGGTCTTTGGTAAAATAGCTGGATACTTGACGTGTGGATGTAACGTAGCTTGCTCTAATCTACCTCTCACTCGGAGGACGCCTTTGTGGTCCAGGAAGGGACTGAGTCGATAGAGTCTATTTGTCTTGTCTTCATTTAATTCCTTTCGGGACTGAAGTTCCTTGATTTCTTTGGAGAAGACTGACCCTTGTACCATGGTTATGATTCTAAGTTCAGCTTCTTGTCTTTCTTCAAGACTTGTGGCTTCATGGGTTTTTCTTTGCTTCTTCTTAAACTCTCTTCCAAATCTGATAAGCCTTGCAATAGCCTTGACTAGTTTTGACCAGCTGGAGAATTTCACAAAACGTTCTGCCAGAGAATCCATCCTTGACGATGTGTGGTGTACAACTACTTTGCGTACTTCGGCGTCCTCTGACTGAAGTTCTCCCACCTTAGCCTTTTCCTTGGGAAGCTCTTCTTGCCCGAGAAAACTTGTTGAAATGAAGCGTAAATTCTCTTGAGAGAGGTGAGAATCTTCCACTTTCTTTTCAGTGAAATCAGCCTCAAGCACTTTGATCACATCTGATGGTGTGACAACTTCTTTGACTTGGGTGCGACAAACGTAGTGCACTTCTTTCAACAACTGATCAGATGGTGGACTGAGTGTCACTTCTTTGACAATGCTCCTGTGACTACATCCAATAATGTCTCCATAGTTCACACAAGGATCAACACCTCCAACTATTGTCCAGCCGAGATCTGTCTTTTGGCCAAAAGGCTCATTGTCTTTTCCTGACACAACTGCTCTAGGTACTAGTGCTTGTGAACAGTTATAACCTATCAGCAGACCAACATCACATTCAATCAGAGGTGCTATTTCATCAGCGAGGTGCTCCAAATGTGGCCATGCTCTCGCCGTCTTGGGTGTTGGAATATGGTTTAAATTGGCAGGGATGAACTCTCTTGTAGTAGGAAGGGAGATTTTCTTTGATGAGTAGAAACCTCTGATTTGTAGCCCTGAGATCCTTTGACTTGGAACAACTTCCTCTTTGGATGACAATGTAGAGAGCTTTAACTGTACATCTCTCTTTTCTGTATCCAGAACGTCTGCCTTTTCTTGCAAAACAAATGTAGTGTCGCTCTGAGTGTCCAGAAGGGCGTATACTAGCATTTCTTGTTCTGGGTTGCTTACTGTGGATAACCAAACTGGAATCACTGTAGATGTGAGATCACTCTTGTCACCTTGGATCACACGGTTTGAGATTGCCTCACTTAAAGTTTCTTTACTTTGTTCTTTGGTTTGTTTGGTTTCCCTGGCTTCTTTCATCCCTTTAATTTCTCTTTGTTCTTTATCTCTGTCCTTATTTCTTTTGAATTCTTTGTCTCGTTCTTCATGTAGGCACATTGGGTGTTTTCTCTTGCATGTGTTACAGATATTCCTTCTTTCACATTTCTTGGACAGGTGTCCAAAGCTGAGGCATCCAAAACACAGTCCTTTTAGCTTCACAAACTCCACTCTTTCAACTAGGGTATTTTCCATAAACTTTCGACATGTGCGAATGTTTTGATTTAATCTTTCACAGAATACACATTTGTTTGTTTCTGTTTTCTCTTCTGAGCTGCTTGCAAACACCTTTGCTCCAACACTTTGAGCCTTTAAGGGTTTCAGCTTCTCTGAGTCATTCGCTTTAAGTGCATGTAGTGATGTCACTGGGTTACACGCTATCTTGGCCTCTCTTGTGATAAAGTCAACAAAGTTGCTAAATGTTGGAAATGAACCATACTCCTCTTCAATCTGAATGACTTTTCTATTCCATCTTGCTGTAAGCCAATCAGTAATGGCACGTCCCGACCAAGCAGCTTTTCAACGGCAAAAAGGCTCGTCACGCACGCAAGTGGACGCACTGGACCCAGTGGTGTCCTGACCTGAACGTGAAATTGCGGCTGCGTTGCGGCGGCGGGGGGGGGGGAGCTTACCGGTCAACCAGTTGAACGGCGTTTGAACGTTTGAACGGCGAAAACGTTCAGCAATGATCAACGCGTGCTTGGAGGCTGAAGCGGGTTCACGTGCACGGAAAACGCTTTTCCAGCATGCTCAACACGCACGTGACGTGACGCCTGATGCCAAGACGTGGCTGGAGGTGCGTCCCCATTGACTTTGCATGTAAACTGGACGCTGCTGCAGTTGAAAACGCGTTTGGTCAGGACGTGGCATAAGCTTGCTGAGCATTCTCTGGTTCTCACTACAGTCATTTAGAACCTCAAGACTTGTTATCTGAGACATTGCTGCTTCACAGCTCCTGAGAAAGTCTGAGAACTCTCTTAGTTCAGTACTGTCCCTTGGTCCAATTTTCGGCCATGATGAAAGCTTATCTCTGAAGGCTTTGGCGATCATAAATGAACTTCCATATCTTTCCTCCAGAGTGTTCCAAGCTGTGTGGTATGCCAAATCTGTTTCCAGCAGGAAGTAACCTTCGATAGCCTTTCTTGCGGGACCACCAACATACTTTCGAAGATAGTAAATCTTTTCACTTACTGGGATGTTCTTTCTTTCAATAAGCATTTGAAAAGAAATTTTCCAGTCCTTGTACTTGATAGGATCACCACTGAAAACAGCGGGTTCTGGAACTGGTAGACGGCTAACGTTAATGGACTCTGCTAAAACCTTAGCTAGTACCGTTATTCCATCTTCTTGTGTGGCATAACTAGGTTGCTGACTTGAGGTGACTTGTGACCTAATAAATGGTTGTGCACTTGGATTGAGGTTTGAAGATGCAAGCTTTGGTTCAGGCGGGCTTATTGGATTTGATGTGATCCTTCTTGGGTTGCTCGTATCATGCAGAAGCCCTGATATTTCGTCATCTGAGTTGCATTCTTGCTCATACACTTTCAGCCGTGCTTTGGCAGCGTTCATTTGCTTTACAGTTTCTAAACGTTCAAGCTCTCTTCTCCTTTGCTCTAATGCTCTTTGAGTTTCAGCGTTCTCTGCTTCTTGTTTTGCAAGCCTTTCCTTGTTTTTTAATTCAAGCTCTTCGAGTTTCTTTCTTTCAGACTCCATTTCTTCCATCATCTTTAGAGTAGCTTCCATTGCAGCCAGTTCTGCTGCTGCTTCTTGTCTTTTGACAGACAGCTTGCTTGAGTAGCTTGAACGTGCACTACTTGGTTGTTTAGAACTTTGGGAGGCTGTTGAGGTGAACACAGAGCCAGCTTCGCTCCATCTCACCGATCTCTTTTCTATATCTTTCTCATCTTGGGAGGCTGCTGAAGTGAACACGGAGCCAGCTTCGCTCCAACTCACCGATCTCCTTTCTATATCGTTCTCATCTTCTTTTGGAGCCGTGCTTTCTTGGGCTTGTTTTATAATCTTTTGGGAAACTTCATCACACGTGTCCACTCTGCGACGAGTGTCTCCATCAGGTGTTTCATAATTGCGCAGCTCTTCATAAACTTGCTTCACTTCTCTTGAAGCATGTTGGATTTGAACAATGTGATTATGCAAATTTGTTTTAATAGGTGCATCAAGAGCTCTTTTAGCCTGTTTGGCAACAGTTTTCCATTTGTCGTAACTACTGGTAAACTTGAAACGAGTTTGAAGCTTGTTTAATCTTTCTTTAGCCTTCTCACTGCTCATTGTTTACTTTGGGCCTTATTAATTTAGTTTAACGTTAGTGTCCTTTTATTAAAGTTTGTAGTTTTAACTTAGCTTAAATAATGTGTTTATAAACTTGAATAATCCCCTGTTCTTCCTTTCTTTTCAAAATGAACCTAAATGCCATGCCATGCCATGCCAGCTTTATTTATAGAGCACTTTAAACACCTACAGGACCAAAGTGCTGTACACACAACAAAACAATCACAATCAGGTAATAAAATGATTAAAATAAATAAAAGTCACATAATAAATGAGGTGTGAGTTTAATTTCCCTTTTAAATACCACCCTTTGAATATATTTACAAACTTAAATAATTTTCTTTTCAAAGATCAAGTTAAGTGTGGTAAAACCTTAAATCAGAATAAGAAATCTTTCATTTGTTACAAACAGAAAATTATTTCAATGTCTAACAAAATTATACAACTTAATGCACACTTTTCCTTCTTTTGTTCACACTTAATTTGTCAAACACTTGTACTGTAATTCACTTAAAATTAGCTTGGTAACAATCACTTTGTATATAACAAACAATTTCTTAACCTTTAAACTTGTGTTTTTTTACCACAGCACGTTACCCTTTTAAGCACTTAACAGAGTCCCTTCAAAGTTAGCTAGGTTAGTTCAACTGTTCACCATTAACTTATTTTAAAGGTGTTACTTGAGTAGATTAACCACACTGAACTCCTGGACACTGGCTGCCTCCTTCGGGTGATCCGTGCAGCTCTTTCCTTTGATCGCAGAGAGTGACGTCACCGTTCAGCGAGTGCTCCTTGTCGGCTCCAGCTGCAGCGGGGGCTTCCCTCCTCCCTCTGCTCCTCTCTGCTCTTCTCTGCTCCTCTCTGCTTCTGGACTCCAGCACTAGCAGGCGTTCTCTGATTCCAGCAGCAGGTTGAGTACTCTGACGCACGTACTCAGCCTCAGCCGTTGACTTCTGACTGCGGCACGTACTCAGCCGTTGACTTCTGACTGCGGCACGTACTCAGCCGTTGACTTCTGACTGCGGCACGTACTCAACCGTTGACTTCTGACTGCGACACGACCAGGCGTGAGTTCTGACTGTTACTCCTCTCAAGTTCAATTATGGATCAACGTCGTTCTTGGGTTTTAACAGACATTTATTGTAGACAACGTGACTTAACAATGCCCCCAAAATGCCGTCAGAACTAAGAAAGAAACACAGACCTAAATTAGTTCACGGCAAATAAAGATTTACAGAAATAAAAGACAAATACTGTACTGTAAAAGACACAAATAAAACAATAAATCGTACCTCATTGGCCACATTAACTCCAGAGGAATAAAGACGATTTTCTACAGCTTCTTCTTACAAAAAGAAACGTAAAACACCCCTTTGTCTTCAGGGGGAACTTCTTGTAGTAGTCTCTTCTGCAGTAACGGTTCTCTAACGGTTTCCATGGCAACTGTGTCAATCAATCTTACTCCAAGGGAAACAACGTGGCATGCGGAACAAAAGATACGTTCCCCCATACATTTCAATGCATTTTAACCCAAAAAATGAACCTTAACAACATAAATTACTGAAAGTTGTTACTTGTCTATTATTTAATGTTTTATATTAAACACTAATATTTATTGCTCTCTTTAACTGAATATTGAATAATGCATAAAATGAGATCTGCCCTTGATGGCAGCTACAGTATTCCTTCAGGTAATCGCGTGGGGGCGCAATTCCCATAGCATGTGCTGCACCGAGAGACATGACTGAAAGGGAACAATAAAGTTTGAGCCAACGTTTCCCTGAAACTACGACGTACTGAAACAAACAACCCCAGCGTTGCATGTTTTTTTTTCTTCAAAATAAAATTCATCAGAAAAAAAAAACACTGAATGAAAAGGTGCAGAAAGACGAAAATAGTGTTATAATATCTGCCCCTTGTTTAAAAAATACAAAATAACTACAAACACAACAACCTTCACTTCACCTGCACCACACCTTCCCAACAACTTTGATTTAATCATCTTTTAAAACATAGAACTAGTTTTATAAACTTTTATGAAGTCCACTCCACAATCCTGTTTCCTGATTTACAACTCAGCTCCTTCACACTATAATAATAATAATAATAATAATAATAATAATTAATTCAATTTATAACGCGCTTTTCATTAGTGAAAATCTCAAAGCGCTACACACATTGAATGCTACACACATTCATACACCGGTAGCGGCAGACTACCATGCAAGGTGCTTTCCAGTCCTACCGGACTGGAAAGCTGGAAACACTAGAACACTAGAACACTAGTTTTAAATGAAGATTTTACAAACATTTACATTCCCTTCAGGGTTTAATAACTTTTTTAACAAAATTTAATTGAATATTTGACTTGTAAAATACTATGTTCAACCAAATCATAACATTTTTATAATTTCAATTGATTAAATAATATATTTGTTGGGTGACCATAGCACGTTCCTACTAATAATTCTTATAGCTCTTTTTGTAAAATAAAAACAGGGTTTGTAATAGTTTTGCATGCTTTTCCCCAAACTTCAATACAACAGATTAAATATGGAACAATCATTACATTATACAATACTGTATATTCAAAACTTTGTCATTCAAAAACTATTTTACTTTATACAGTAATGCAATTGATTTTGTTATTTTTATTCTTAAGTAATTTACATGAGATTTCCATGTCAGCTTCTCATCAATAATGACACCCAAAAGTTTTATTTAATTAACTATGAATGTCAATGCTGTAAATTTTAAAGTTCTTGTTTAAAGACCGTGTAAAGTGAATTTAAATATTTTCTTCAATAAACATAAATGTCATAATTGTAGTAATAATAATAATAATAATGAATTCAATTTATAACGCGCTTTTCATTAGTGAAAATCTCAAAGCGCTACACACATTGAATGCTACACACATTCATACACCGGTAGCGGCAGACTACCATGCAAGGTGCTTTCCAGTCCTACCGGGAGCAACTCGGGGTTAAGTGTCTTGCCCAAGGACACAACAACACATGGTGTGGGGAACCGGGATTCGAACCGCCAACCTTCCGATCGGGGGACGACTGCCATTACCACTACGCCACGGCCGCCCCTTGTCCCTTAGGTCCAATTGTAATCTTGTAAATGAGTAAAAAGTCTCAAAATTGTAGCTCAATTAATTTTGGAGTTATAGATCAAACTGTGTATAAAGATATGTCTGTTTCAGGATTTTTTAGGCGTGTTTTAAATGTGACCGCGTTTCGTCACGCGGTCTTCTTAAGTATAGCCCCACCCCCTGCAGCTCCAGCCGTATAAATTACTTCTTCGCCTCGGTGGAGCCGTTCACTCGCGAATCGCAGATAGCATCAGATAGCAATAGCTATAGCTCCTTTTTTGCTAAGAAAATGTGACAGGTCCATTGCATACTTAGTTATCAACGTGATTACTCTATATTTTAATCACCAACACAGACCCCGCATGCGATGTGACCGGGTCGGACCGGGTGCAGCGAGTCCGCTCATCTTCTAAAATAGCGCTTATTATTAAACACATAACAGCGGAGTTATGAATTATAGTTGTGTCCTCAACTTTAAAAACAAAACCAGAGTTGTTTGTGCACTAAAAACAGCGTAACTCTTGGAAAAAGGAGCTGCTGTTACAGCCAGAACTCAGATAAAAACAGAGCAGGTTTACTGGATCTCTGCTGCACCTGTCTGCCTCTCCACACACAGCTCAGGCTGTGAAGAACGATGCCGACCGTCACAGTGGTCACTGTCTGACTCAGAGTCTGAGTCTGGCTCTGGAGGTTCAAATGAGTAGGGCTGGAGAACTCCAATTAGGCTGCCAGCCTTCGCGAACATCTTCAGGGTGCAGGACACGGGCGCAGTACTGCGCTGAAACCACGCCCACGCGCTGACACGCCCCCAGCGTTTCAGACCAGGGCACAATTATGTTTTTTCATTATTTTTGAGACTTAATTTTATAAGGTAAACAATGTTTTTAATCAGTCAGATTTATATGGGTGATTAATAACACATATTTATGCCGTGTGACAAACTCAAAACACACATTTAATTTTACTTTACACGGTCTTTAAAGTTAAAACTGTTAATATTGACACAGTTGAGAATTTTATGGCAAGAAAGTTCATGCTCAATAATCCAGGTACCAAATCCAATAATTCACAGTCAGGTCATCTGGACAGTTTCTTTTTATAGAAACTGGATGGAGGATGAAACGTGTCTATAAAAAAGAAAGTGTCCAGATGACCCGACTGAGAATTATTGGGTTGAGAATTTTATGTTTATTTGATTGTGATTTCCATCTTTTTGGAGGTTAAATTCAAATACAAGGGGAACATTAATTTATTTGTATAGTTTATAGTTTTTTTAGGCTTTTATATTGTTTATATCGATATCGAATTATATCGTTATTGACCGAAATTAAGAACTATATCGTGATAAAAAAAATTGGCCATATCGTCCAGCCCTACCTCTTACCATCTTGGCTTCTGAGAGACACTGACACTCTGTCATTGGGGAGTGGTGGCGCAGAGGTTAGAGATGGTGGGCCTGTGATCAGAAGATCGTCGGTTAAAGCCCCAGTACTGACAACATCAAAAAATGTGGGTGGAAAAAGTGAAACACCCACACCTGCCTCCACCCTCATTCGTCCCACTCTGGGCCCCTGAGCAAGGCCCTTAACCCCCACCATCTGTTCCCTAAACAAGTCTCTCTTGAAAATGAGTTCTCGTGCCTCAATGAGACTACCTGTATAAATAAAGGGTACGTAAATGAAAAAAAAAAAAATCATGTTTTCAATTGACCTAATTAGTGTTAATTGGTCTTCCAGCTGTTCGTTATATGCTCTATTTACTTTTTCCAGCCACTTATTGTTACTTGTCCCAACTTTTTTGGGATTGGTTGACACTGTGAAATTTTGAATCAACATATTTTTCCTTTAAAATGTTACATTTACTCAGATTAAACTTTTGATCTGTCATCTATGTTCTATTACAAATAAAATATTGACATTTGCCATCTCCACATCATTGCATTCAGTTTTTATTCACAATTTGTTTAGTGTCCCAACTTTTTTGGAATCCGGATGTTTTTACATAGAGGAAACTAAACAGCCACTGGCCAAAAGGATGGCCCAGCACAGTAGATCAACATCATCAGGTCAGGACTCTGTGGTCTACACTTACCTCCAGGCCAGCGGTCACTCTTTCAGGGATGAAGATGTTCACATCCTTGATAGAGAGGAACAATGGTTTGAGAGAGGAGTAAAGGAGGCCATCTTTGTGAAAAGAAACCGTCCATCATTAAAGGACAACATCCACCATGTTTTCAAATTGTATCGCCATTAATATGTAATAGTGACTTAAATAATAAAACAGAGCGTTTTATTGATATTGTAGAGAAATAACGCTAAATATGTTATTTCATGACTTACAGGAGATTTTACGCAGTTGGGGCCTCATGTACAAAGACTTGCGTGGACTTCTTACTGAAACGTGACGTACGGTCAGATCCAGAAAACGGCGTACGCACAAAAAAAATCCAGATGTATCAAACTGTGCGTATGCCGGAATCCACGCACATTGCTTTTGTACATCACAATCAACGTGGAATTGAGCGCACATGAGAGAGTGGCCGACTCCGCCTTTGACACGCCTCCATATAAATATGCAAATTCATTTAAATATGCCCTGCACCAGAGGAATGTCGTCTTTGCTCTATTGCAAATCATGTCGAAACGTGGAAAAAAGAGGAACTTCACGGACTGTGAACTGGAGACACTTCTGAGTGAGGTAGAGGCACGGAAAAAAGTTTTGTTTGGCACGCTGTCCTCTGGCGTTACAGCTAAGCGCAAAAGGCGTGAGTGGGACAGCCTGTGTGAAGCTGTAAATGCTGTGGGAGAGTAGCGAACACCGGTAGAACTTAAAAAAAAGTGGTCAGATATTAAGGTGGATGTGAAACGGAGGACAGCTGCCCATCGCCAGAGTGTGACGAAAACAGGCGGGGGGACAGGAGATAATAATAATAATAATAAACTTTATTTGTATAGCACCTTCCAACAATGCCTTGCATTGACCAAGGTGCTTAACAGGATAAAAAGATGAATAAACTGGAACAATAAATCAATGAAAATAGAATAAGAAACAACAGCAATAAAAGAAGGCAATGGAAATAAAAAATGCTACATACTAAAATAACACTAAAATAACACAAATAATAAAAGTTACACACTGAGAGTTTTTTTTGAACAAGAGGAAATAAAAAGGCAATGTAAATAAAAAATGTTACATATTAAAATACCAAAAGTAATAAAAGTTACACACTGGAAGCTTATTTGAACTAGTGGAAATAAAAAGGCAATGGAAATAAAAAATGCTACATACTAAAATACCAAAAGTAATAAAAGTTACACACTGAAAGCTTTTTTGAACAAGTGGGTCTTCAGTCTGGTTTTGAACAGAGTCAGATCAGAGGTGGCACGCAGCTCAAGGGGGAGGCTGTTCCAGGCTTTTGGGCCGGCAACAGAAAATGACCGGTCTCCCCATTGTTTGTACCTTGAGCGAGGCACCTCCAGCAGGTGTTGACTGGCAGATCGTAAATCTCTGCCGGGCTGATGGGCTTTCAAAAGTTCTGAGATGTACAGAGGAGCAAGTCCATTCAGAGCTTTGAAAACAAACAGGAGCAGCTTGAACTGTATCCTGAACTGAACCGGGAGCCAGTGTAGAGAGGACAGGACAGGAGTGATGTGTTCATATTTTCGTGTGTTGGTCAAAAAGCGCGCGGCAGAGTTCTGTACAAGCTGTAAACGGGAGATGGAGGATTGATTAATACCAACATACAAAGCATTACAATAATCAAGTCTGGAGGTCACAAAGGCATGGATGGCCTTCTCCAGATCACCACGGCTGAGAAATGACTTGACTTTGGAGAGCAGTCGGAGCTGAAAGAAGCTGGTCTTGACAACAGAACTGATCTGTTTATCAAACTTTAAGTTGGAGTCAAGCTGCACTCCAAGATTTCTGACCACCGGGTTGAAATGGGGGAGGGGAAAACCAACACTGGGACTGGGAAGGATGTTGCTGGTGTCATCAGGTGCACCAAATAAAATGCATTCAGTTTTATCTGTGTTTAGGTGGAGGAAGTTTTGAGAGAGCCAGTGCTTAATGTCATTTAAGCAGTTGACAAGAGTGTTTGAACTGGGTGAGGGGTTGGGAGTGACTGGCAGATAGATTTGTAAATCGTCTGCATACATGTGAAAAGACAGGTTATGACGTGCAATGATTGATCCTAATGGCAGCATGTAAAGAGAGAAGAGGACTGGCCCTAGAATAGATCCCTGTGGTACGCCAGAGGTCAGAGGGGTTGATGAAGAGGAGGACAGGTCGCCTATCATGACAGAAAAAGTTCTCCCAGACAGGTAAGATTTGAACCACTCAAGCACAGCTCCCTGGAGGCCAACCTGCTGAGACAAGCGGTTGATTAGTACCTGATGGTCGACGGTGTCAAAAGCTGCTGAGAGGTCTAACATCACCAGCAGTGCAGGGTTTTTTGCATCCAGGGACAGAAGAATGTCATTCTGTACTTTGAGCAGTGCAGATTCAGTGCTGTGACGAGCTCGAAAACCTGACTGAAATTTTTCAAACAGGTTGTTGAGTTCTAGAAAAGATTGAAGTTGAATAAAAACAATCTTTTCTAGGACCTTTGATAGAAATGACAGATGTGAAACTGGTCTGAAATTAGAGAGAGCTGTAGGATCTAGGCCTGGTTTTTTGAGAAGAGGCCTGACCACAGCATGTTTGAAAGCAGATGGCACAAAACCTGAAGATAGACAGCTGTTAATAAATGACAAAACACAAGGACCAATTACATCAAAGGACTGTTTGAACATTTTAGAGGGAATGATGTCCAGAGAACAGTTAGTTGGTTTCATCTGCTGAACCACCTTGGTGAGGTGAGGCAGTGAAACCAGGTCGAACTGGTCAAAAACAGCTGTGGTTATTGCAGAGGCACATGACTGGATGGTGTTGGATGAACTGACAATGTTCTGCCTGATAGAGTCTATTTTGTTGACAAAATAGCTCTGAAAGTCATCGCAGGTAGACTGTGTGGCAGTTTTCAGAACATTGACAGATGGGTTGATGACAGACTGGAGTGTGTTGAAAAGCGTCCTCGGCCGGTTGGAGCTGGTGGAGATTAAATTGGAGAGGTACTGTGACTTGGCCTGTTTCACAGCATTATGATACTCACAGAGACAGTCTCTCAGTATTCCTTGAGATACATGAAGCCGGTCGCGCTTCCATATTCGTTCTGCTTTTCTGCAACGTTGTCGAAGAGCTCGCGTCGTTTCGTTGAGCCATGGTGAAGGTTTGTTCTTTGAAGATGCCTGTTTGAGAGGAGCGATGGAGTCCAAGATCGTTGTGCAGGTGTGATGGAAGGAGCTGATGAAGTCCTCAGGATGTAGAGATGGGTCCAGGCTGACAGCAGAGCAGAATTCAGTGCTCTTAAAGGCATCAGTGAACTGACTTGGAGTTAATGGGGTGATGCAGCGGGAGAAACGTGCTGGGAGAATAGCTTTCGGTGCAGGAGAGGTGAAAAATTCGAATAATATGGGAAAATGGTCTGAAATACAGGTGTCCAGGATCTCCACAGCAGGTATTTGTAGGCCGTGGGAGATAATTAAATCGAGTGTATGACCCTGACTGTGTGTGGCCCCCGAGACCGACTGTGACAGGTTGAAAGAGTCCAGGAGGTCCTGAAACTCACATCCAAGCTGATTACTTGGGCAGCAGGTGTGTACATTGAAGTCCCCACAGAAAAGCCAAGAGTCAAACTTTGGCATTAGGTCAGCCAGTAGTTCAGAAAACTCACTGAGAAAGTTTTTGTTGTATTGAGGAGACCGATAAAAGAGGCCACACAGAATAGGTTTTGCAGATTCCAGCACAAAAATCATGCTTTCAAAACTGGAGTAATTTTTCTGAGGCAACAAACGGTACTTGAACGCCTCATTGAAAACTGCAGCCAGGCCCCCCCCTCTTCCAGATCCACGCGGGGCGCTCAGATAAGAGAAGCCAGGTGGGAGGAGTTCAGAGAAGCAGCTGTTGTCTCCAGATTTCTGCCAGGTTTCCGTGATCAAAAACAGATCCAGACGATGAGTGGAGATCAAATCACTTAATATAAAAGTTTTATTTGTGATCGATCTGGCGTTAAACAGTGCTGACCGTACAGGAACACAGCCAGTTACGTCACTCTCAGCTCGAGCGAGCGGGCGGAGGTTCTGTTTAACGCAGCCTCGCTCCACAGCCCTCACGGGGGGACAAGATGGATACTGATCGCTGGCGTCATGATTGATAGCAACAAGGCATCTGTTGCGGCGGGCAAAGGAGCGACGGACATCAAAGACGCTGAATTCGGGAGGTAAGTCAGCCGTCGGCGTGTTGTGAGACGAGAGATACTTTTTAAACCTCACCAGAACGCCTGCCCTCGTTCCGCGTCTTCTGCGCCGCTTGTTGCGTGGCAGCGTGGTCGTGTTGCGTTGTAGGTAGGCAGGAATGGACGCCAAGAAAGGTGGAGGTGGAGGAGGCTTGAAATGTCCATATTTGCCAGTAGCCGGTGTGTTGATCAGCGAGTCTTGGAGACTTAGAAGAGTTGAGCGATCATAGACCAGGAGCGAGGATGCATCGTCGATGAAAAAAAGGCAGAACACGAACAACAGTAAAAAGTTCAGGAGAGCATGTAGACGGCGTACCATCAACAAAGGCGCCATCTTGGAAAATGAGATGACGACATCACTCCATTTGACCAGAGGGTTGCCAGTATTGTGGGTGACACGGCCCTCACAGGTGTAGTGGCTCCGCATGTGGGGGATTCGGATTGTACACAAAGTAAGTAAATAAGTCAGTGTTAATTCTAAATGCCATAAAATATCTTGTTTTCATACTAGTGACTACAGCAGGGGTCACCAACCTTTTTGAAACTGAGAGCTACTTCGTGGTTACGGAGTCATACAAAGGGCACGAGTTTGATCAACTCTTTGGAAATAACAAAGCGTAAATTGAAAAAAATGTATAATAAACATATTTTTAAGAACATAGTTTTAAGATAGACATTTTAAAATATATATAAATACAAAAAAAGAATAACAACTGAATAAAATGAAAGTTTAAATGCAGCTTAGTAGTGAGTTGTGTTATTTTTAGAACAGGTCCGGGGGCACCTCAAATGGTCCTTGGGGGCACCCGGGTGCCCGCGGGCACCATGTTGGTGACCACTGGACTACAGTATAAGAATAAAAAGTCTTCAGTCATGGGATTTATTTATATATTTTTTTTACATGTACACATTTTATTTTGCCATCAGAGAATGAAACGGAAGACACGCAGTCTGCTGCCTCAGACTTTGGATGCTCCTCCAGTGTCCCTGGAACGTCTGGCACCACGGGCTGTGTGGTGCTCCAAAACCGATCGTAGCTCTAAGCACAGTTGCAGAAGTACTGCCCTCGGAAGCCGAAAACGACTGATGAGCCAGTCATCATCATGAGCCAGAAAATCCTCTCGGTCTCGAAAGACACGCTCTCTGCGTATAGCGCCATTTGCTATATCCTCTAATAAAGCTAAGGCCATTATTGTCAATATTGTTGCCACTATTTTGCGCATGCTTTTGTATCCACTCATCTAATTGCGTCCATGTGGATGTAATAATTGTTAATCATGTGTGTTTGGTGTGAACAATAATGATTTTCACATCATGAACAGTTTCTCAGAATCACCTCTAAGTGTCGCCAATGGAACCAAAACCACAGAAACGTGCGTATGCCAGCCCTGGAGTTGGCGTGGGGCTGCGTACATTTCCACGTTCAGTTCTGTTTTGATACATACAGAGTTTTGCGTGAAAAATGGCGTACGTAAGGTTTTTGTGCGTACGCACCGTTGATACATGAGGCCCCAGCTCCGGCAAACAGTGTCCCTCTCCATATATGGGCATTGACGTCACTGCAGGGACCACCTTGAATGCATGCATCAACGTAGCTTTCTTATTTCTGACCAGAGTAGTTACGAATACAACTAAGAAAATGCCGAACCGATGTGTTGCCCAGTTCTGTAGCAATACCTCGAAGGATGGCGTTAGTGTTCATTATTTGCCCAAAATCAAAATGCATGGATAAAGTTTGTTCAAGTCAAACGAGCTGACTTCATTTCTCCATCGCGTAGCAGTGTTTTGTGTTCAAAACACTCAAAACCGGAAGACTACGAGTCAGCAATGATGCAGGCATTTGGATTCAAGGGGAAAAGTGGTACGAGACTGAAGGAAGAGCTGTGCCAACTATCCATGAATGAATTTGTCGCGAGCGAATTAAACTCGTCTGTGGCTGCGCGAGGTTCTAAATATTTCCTGGTGGGCTGTGGGCTGCAGGACCAGCGCTCCCTGTTTTTTAAATTTTTTTAGAACTTTTTAATAAGATATAACACCGCTGTGGCTGAAGCTGTGTGAAGCTACCGGCTCGCCATTTTATTCTCTCCCCCCGACCTGTCAATCAATTCAGTAGATTGACAGGTCGGGGGGAGAAAATAAAAAGGTGAGCTGGCAGCTTTCCGCAGCGGTGTTATATCTTATTAAAAAGTTCTTAAAAAATAAAATAAAAAAAACATGGAGCGCTGGTCCTGCAGCCCACAGCACACCAGGAAATATTTAAAACCTCGCGCAGCCACACACGAGTTTAATTCGCTCGCGACAAATTGGGGTGCTGCTGTCAAATCTGAACCCCGTGGAGAACCGATCTTCGCCGTGGATTCAAAGCGGTGCAGGAGCTGCGGAATTGAATTCCTGAAACTCCAGAGCTGCGGATCTTTGGCTGGGAAGGTAGGCGAGGGTCCCGGTTTTGTTTCTGCAACTGGAACTCGTTTTTTTAACCATCAACTTTTAGCAGCCATTACCAGCGGGTGAGAGGAGTGATGGCAGGAAAAGCAAGAAAAAAGCTGGACCAAACTGAACAGACCTCTGAAGATCTGGATGAGATCAAAAAATCCCTGAACTTCATGAGTACTGAATTAGCAACTGTAACGTCACAACTGAAACTCTTGATGGGATTATTTGAGGAAGTGAAACAACTTAGATTACTATTGTGTCAAAAAGAGAAACAGATCTCTGATTTGGAACGGAAAATTGATGATTTTGAACAAATATCTAAACTTGACAACTTGATAATAACTGGACTTGAAGTTAAAAAATTATATTCAAAAGCTACTGAAAATAAGGAAACAACTGAGGGATGCATCTCCTTCAGACATGCGTTCTTTAGAAAAGCAGGTGATTTCCTTTCTTCAGGAAAAGAAGATTGATGTCACTCATGAGGACATTTCACTGTGTCACACCATTCCTAACAAAACATAAACACAAACCAGTAATTGTTGTTCGCTTTGTCAGCAGGAAAGCGAGAAATGGTGTAATTATGCAGGCAAAAAAACTGAATGGAACTAAAGTTTATATAAATGAACATTTAACAAAGAGAAATGGACATTTAGCTCGTGAAGCAAGGCTGTTAAAAAACAAAACAAAGTTGCTTCAACATGGACACGAAACAGGAAGGTTTGGATCAAGACTAAAGATGGGTCGCAAGCCAAAATGGTTAACGAACTGAAGGATTTGGATAGATTTATATGAGTATGTACATTAACGATAATCGTATTAGGAAATATCTACATTAGATCAATTAAATAATATTCTGAGGAGTTTGTGCATCATTTAATGATGACGAACGAAGAATCCGAACCTAAAATATATAATGTTGAAGATATTACTGATACAAATTTTTTTCCAGCTATTAAAGGTACTGAATATTTTACAGTAGAACAGCTCAATGAAATTAATACAGAAAATGGAGCACTCTTTATAATTCATTTAAACTGCAGAAGTATCAATGCAAATTGATCTTCAATACGAGACTAAACACATTTAATAAATCCTTTTCAATAGTAGCAATGTCAGAAACATGGTTAAATGATGGCAATTCACACACTGCGATATTGAAGGGTACAAATTGTATTACATGAATAGAAAAAATAAAAAAGGTGGAGGAGTAGCTCTGTTTGTAAAAAAATGAAATTACATGTAGATTAAATAATGAAATGTCTATGGCTATAGATAATTTAATGGAAATGATAACTATAGAAATAATTAATATGAAAAACAAGAATATAATAAGTTGTATAATGTATATAGAACACCTGGTTCAAGAATATAAATTTTCACTGATAAAATGTTGGAAATTTTGGTTAAAAGCTGTAACAAAAACGTTGTTTTTTTTGTTGTTTTTTTTGCGGAGATTTCAACATTGACCTGGGGACAGGGGCTGACTCAAATGACGTCAGCACTTTCATGGATTCAATGTGCAGTTTGAGTTTTTTTCCTTTGATTACTAAGCCAACAAGAATCACATCACACAGTGCTACAATAATTGATAACATTTTCAATAATATTATGGATGGTGAAATGATAAGTGGTATCTTGATGAATATTTGAGTGATCATTTACCAATTTTCACAATTTACAAAAATGATGAAATTCCCATAAAGAAAATTATAAAACCGAAAAAAAATCATAAACACATCTAAAAAAAACTTAGACAAATTTAAAGATGACTTTGATAAACAAAATTGGGATGATGTATATGTAGATGATGTGAATCTGTCTTACGAAAAATTATGAATGTTCTGGAAGTTTTGTATAAAAAATTGTGTGAAAATAATTACCGTACTGTTAAGAAAAATACCATTGAGCAACCATGGATGACTAATGGACTGAGAAATGCATGTAAAAAAAGAACTATCTATACTCGTGTTTTTTGAAAACAAGATCAACTGATGCTGAAAACAAATATAAAGTGTACAAAAATAAATTAACAGGTATTATAAGAAAACATAAAAAAGAATATTATAGTGAATTACTACATAAATGTGGTGGTGATATGAGGGCAACGTGGCGAATAATGAATAATGTTCTTAAAAAACATAATAAGGTTAGTGTGGATCTTTCTCAACATTATGTGGTTTAAATAACAAGGAAATCTACGATGGACAGGAAATTGTGAATGGATTTAACAACTACTTTGTAAATGTTGGATCAAATCTCTCGGCTTCAATACCGAAAGTGGGGAAAAATGTAAATTACTTGATTGAGAATTGTGTGAACAGTATGGTTCTAATGGGAACTGATAAGGATGAAATAATGAATGTAGTTAAAAAATGTACTGACAAAAAATCCAAAGACTGTGAAGAAATGGATATGATGGTGGTGAAGGAAATAATGAGTCATGTTATCGAACCCTTTACATATATATGTAATTTGTCATTTTCAACTGTGTGTTCAACTGAGTGTTTCCCAACTGTGTGTTTCAACTGAGTGTTTCCCAACAGAATGAAAATAGCTAAAGTAGTTCCTCTATTCAAAAATGGTGATAAATGTATATTCAATAATTATAGACCTATATAATAATAATAATAATGAACTTTATTTGTATAGCACCTTCCTACAATGCCTTGCATTGACCAAGGTGCTTAACAGGATAAAAAGATGAATAAACTGAAACAATAAATCAGTGAAAATAGAATAAAAAACAACAGTAATAAAAGAAGGCAATGGAAATAAAAAATGCTACATACTAAAATACCAAGAGTAATAAAAGTTACACACTGAAAGCTTTTTTGAACAAGTGGGTCTTCAGTCTGGTTTTGAACAGAGTCAGATCAGAGGTGGCACGCAGCTCAAGGGGGAGGCTGTTCCAGGCTTTTGTCAAAGTCAACTTTATTGTCAGAACTGCAATATGTACAGGACATACACAGGACCGAAATTGCGTTTCTCTCAGTCCCTCGGTGCAACAGTAACCATCTAAACACTAAAACATTTAATAAACATAAGCATAAAATAGTAAAAGTGTAACACTGTCCTGAGTTTTTTCATAATAGTATAAAAGTATGAAAATTTACACCAACACTGAAACACCAAACACCCCTAAAACACCAAACACCCAATGAACATAAGCATAAAATGAAATAATAAAAGTGTAATACTGTCCTGAGTTTTTGCATAGTAGTATAAAAAGTATAAAAAGTATATCTATAAAATAAACTGAAGGTTCTAGCATTGACATTTGCAAAGAGTGGCACAGCAGCATATAAGTTAATGTACACAGTATATGTATGAGGTATTTGATGTTGGTATATAGGCAAAGTGGCATATGCAGTGAGGCACATAAGGCACATTTGGCATCCTTAGATAAGGCTAGTCAGAGAATGCTGTATATGTATCTGCAGTAGTGTAGATAAAAGTAGTGTAAATGTAAACAGTAGTAATAAATGTAAAGCAGTAGTAATAAATGTAAACCGTATTAATAAATGTAAACAGTGAATGTAAACAGTAGTATGACTATAGGCAGTAATGTAATACAAACATTAGTGCAAATATGAGAAGTAGTGCAAACTGAATGAGCACATGACCGAGAGTTTAGTGAATAACCCGTTTGATGACACAGAGTCCAGTGTTAAAAACTTTGTGTTGAGTGGTAATGTGTGAGAAAGCTTTGTGTGTTAAGGCAGTTCAAATGGGAGGGGAGGCAGAGCAGGCAGAAGCCGTTTACGCATTTGCCGGCCCTCCCCGGTCCCGCTCGTCTCTGGTTGGCCCAGAGCCAGCTCTGGCCCGCCCTCGTTGATTGCGCACTGTCCGGAGAGCAAGCCTTGAAGTGGGTGGGGTATTCACTTGACGTGGGTGGGCAGTTCTTACCGAAAAGCTCAGAATGCGAATTTTTGGAAAAAACGAAATAAATACTGAGTTTTCATGTGTTTTTTCACTACAGTTAGCAAGTTAAGCATATAAACACACGTTTCCGATCATTTTTATGCACTCAAAAGTAGTTTTTAGATGAAAATAGAGTGCTTTTAGGTGCGCTGGCGAAATTTACGAGCGGACTTCCGGTTTGCGAATTTTTGGAAAAAACGAAATAAATACTGAGTTTTCATGTGTTTTTTCACTACAGTTAGCAAGTTAAGCATATAAACACACGTTTCCGATCATTTTTATGCACTCAAAAGTAGTTTTTAGATGAAAATAGAGTGCTTTTAGGTGCGCTGGCGAAATTTACGAACGAGCGGACTTCCGGTTTGCGAATTTTTGGAAAAAACGAAATAAATACTGAGTTTTCATGTGTTTTTTCACTACAGTTAGCAAGTTAAGCATATAAACACACGTTTCCGATCATTTTTATGCACTCAAAAGTAGTTTTTAGATGAAAATAGAGTGCTTTTAGGTGCGCTGGCGAAATTTACGAACGAGCGGACTTCCGGTTTGCGAATTTTTGGAAAAAACGAAATAAATACTGAGTTTTCATGTGTTTTTTCACTACAGTTAGCAAGTTAAGCATATAAACACACGTTTCCGATCATTTTTATGCACTCAAAAGTAGTTTTTAGATGAAAATAGAGTGCTTTTAGGTGCGCTGGCGAAATCGCAGTTGATGACTCAACACGCAGCTAGTCACGCCCTCTGGTCTCGCCCCTACACGAAGCAGTCCAGCCCCTGCTGCAAACAACGAATCAAATGTGAGCAGTAAATGACGTGAACTGGGCCCGTCGGGCCGCGGTCCGATGGAACCACGGAGGAGATGGTTCCATGACGAGGGCGGAGTCGGGGAAAAAAAGGAAAATGCGAACATGCAGAACCCGGGTTATAAGCAGGGAGGAGCCAGGGAGAGCCGGGGAGGGCCGGCAAATGCGTAAACGGCTAGAGTGTTTAGCATTCTGACTGCCTGATGAACAGAGCTGTCTCTCAGTCTGCTGGTTCTAGCCTGGAGACTCCTCAGTCTCCTCCCTGATGGCAGCAGTCTAAAGCGGCTGTGTAGTGGGTGTGTGGGATCACCTGCCATGCAGAGGGCTTTCCGAGTGAGGCGTTTGCTGTGTAAGTCCTGCAGTGAGGGCAAGGAGGTGCCGACGATCTTCTCAGCTGCTCTCACGATGCGCTGGAGGCTCTTGCGGCATGATGCAGTACATGCACCAAACCACACCGTGATGCAGCTGGTCAGGACACTTTCTATGGCACCCCTGTAGAAGGTGCACATGATGGGGGTTGAAGCTCCAGCCCTTTTCAGCTTGCGGAGAAAGTAGAGGCGCTGGTGAGCCTTCTTGGCCAGTGCTGCAGTGTTCCTGCTCCAGGACAGGTCCTTTGAGACGTGCACTCCCAGGAACTTGGTGCTGTCCACTCTCTCCACTGCGGTGCTGTTGATGGTCAGAGGGGCATGTTGTGCATCCCTCTTCCTGAAGTCCACGACAATCTCCTTTGTCTTCTCCACGTTGAGAGTGAGATTGTTGTGTCCGCACCACAAGGCCAAGCGGCTCACCTCGTTCCTGTAGTCCGTCTCATCGTTGTTGCTGATGAGACCTACCACTGTTGTGTCGTCCGCAAACTTGATGAAGTGGTTGGAGCTGTACGATGGTGTGCAGTCGTGTGTTAGCAGGGTGAATAGAAGGGGGCTCAGCACACATCCTTGTGGGGCCCCTGTGTTCAATGTGATGATGCTAGATGTGTTACTCCCGATCCGTACTGTCTGTGGTCTCCCGGTCAGGAAGTCTAACAGCCAGTTTTTGGGCCGGCAACAGAAAATGACCGGTCTCCCCATTGTTTGTACCTTGAGCGAGGCACCTCCAGCAAGTGTTGACTGGCAGATCGTAAAGCTCTGCTGGGCTGATGGACTTTCAAAAGTTCTGAGATGTAGAGAGGTGCAAGTCCATTCAGAGCTTTGAAGACAAACAGCAACAGTTTGAACTGTATCCTGAACTGAACCGGGAGCCAGTGTAGAGAGGACAGGACAGGAGTGATGTGTTCATATTTTCGTGTGTTGGTCAAAAAGCGCGCGGCAGAGTTCTGTACAAGCTGTAAACGGGAGATGGAGGATTGATTAATACCAACATACAAAGCATTACAATAGTCAAGTCTGGAGGTCACAAAGGCATGGATGGCCTTCTCCAGATCACCACGGCTGAGAAATGACTTGACTTTAGAGAGCAGACGGAGCTGGAAAAAGCTGGTCTATATCCTTGTTGCCTCAATTTTCAAAGATTTTAGAAAAATTATTTGTGTCCAGACTTAACCAATTCTTGGGTAAATACAATATTCTAAGTAACAGCCAATAGGGATTTAGATCAAACAATTCAACAGCCATGGCTCTTATGGAGTTGATGGAACAAGTTACTACGGCTGTAGATCAAAAACAACATTGCATTAGTATATTTGTTGATCTAAAAAAAGCATGTGACACCATTGATCATTCCATTTTACTAGATAAATTAAAAAGATATGGTATAAGAGGACCTGCATTGCAATGGATATTTAGCTATCTGAAAGATAGAAAGCAGTTTGTTCAAATAGAAGATGTAAGATCTACTTTAGGAAATGTTTTATGTGGAGTACCACAAGGCTCTGTACTTAGACTTAAGTTATTTATCCATCCATCCATCCATCCATTTTCTTCCGCTTATCCGGGGTCGGGTCGCGGGGGTAGCAGCCTAAGTAGGGAGGCCCAGACTTCCCTCTCCCCAGCCACTTGGAGCAGCTCCTCTGGGGGAATCCCAAGGCGTTCCCAGGCCAGCCGAGAAACATAGTCCCTCCAGCGTATCCTGGGTCTTCCTCTGGGTCTCCTCCCGGTGGGACATGCCCGGAACACCTCACCAGGGAGGCGTCCAGGAGGCATCCTAACCAGATGCCCGAGCCACCTCAACTGGCTCCTCTCGATGTGGAGAAGCAGCGGCTCTACTCCGAGTCCCTCCCGGATGACTGAGCTTCTCACCCTATCTCTAAGGGAGAGTCCAGACACCCTGCGGAGAAAACTCATTTCAGCCGCTTGTATCCGAGATCTCGTTCTTTCGGTCATAACCCAGAGCTCATGACCATAGATGAGGGTGGGAACGTAGATCGATCGGTAAATTGAGAGCTTTGCCTTTTGACTCAGCTCTCTCTTCACCACGACAGACCGGTACAGCACCCGCTTCACTGCGGACGCTGCACCTATCCGCCTATCGATCTCACGCTCCAGTTTTCCCTCATTCGTGAACAAGACCCCGAGGTACTTAAACTCCTCCACTTGGGGCAGGACCTCCTCCCCGACCCGGAGAAGGCATGCTACCCTTTTCCGGCTCAAGACCATGGCCTCGGATTTGGAGGAACTGATCCTCATCCCGGCCGCATCACATTCAGCTGCAAACCGCTCCAGCGAAAGCTGTAGATCACGATCTGATGAAGCCAATAGGACCACATCATCTGCAAAAAACAGAGAAGCGATTCTAAGGCCACCAAAACGGATCCTCTCAACACCTTGGCTGCGCCTAGAAATTCTGTCCATAAAAGTTATGAACATAATCGGTGCATGGTATCCCTGCATGGCTGTTAGGTCCCTGTACGACCGGTGTCAGAGCATGGTCCGCATCGCTGGCAGTAAGTCAGGCTCGTTTCCGGTGAGAGTTGGACTCCGCCAAGGTTGCCCTAAGTTATTTATTTTATATGTAAATGATTTAATGAAGGTGTCCGATGTCCTCAAATGTGTTCTTTTTTGCTGACGACACTACTTTCTTTTGTGCGGGTATAGGATATATGATAAGGTCAATATTAAACCGACACACTTTATATATCTTAATTACTTATTCAGATTGAATAGTATTTTACGGATTCTTTTCTTTTTCAGTTTACCCAATATTTCTGTGATTTTTATGATGGATAAATAAACCATAAAGCCATTAAGTGACATACGTTGATTTTAGTTTGGTATGCCAGGAGACACTACAATTTATTTAAAATAAATCAACTAAAATTAACACCATTACACTTGATTGACTGATTTTCACTTTCTTGAAATTTAACACGTCAGCACATTTAAATTGCAACAACAGACATAAATACAGGTTGTCAATATACTTAGTCTGTGGCTCTTAGCTTAAAAATGTAGTTACCAGCTTAGAAATTGAGATAAGAGAGGTTTAAGAGGAATAGGGTAGGAGGTTGGAGAGGTTTAAGAGGAAGTTATTTGTCTTGAGTATGTTACCAGAAATGACACTTCCCATCAGATTTCTGCTGAATCCCAGGTACGTTTGTAAACAGCTCATTACCTTTAAGACGACCGCCCGATAAGAGAAGACCTTAGCTTTTCAGATGCACGGAGTCCTGGTAGGGGCCAGTACATCTGAGCTGGTTATTTGTTTACTTTCAACGTCTCCTGGGTCCGCGTAGATCATCAGAATATGGTGTCAGCTCTTGGTTGACTTCAAGACCAGACGTTCCTCGATGGAAGTTCATTAAGAACTTTGAGCTTATGCTCTGTTCGAAGTGGACTGATAACAAGCATGTTATTAGCCCTCACTGAAGAATGAAGGTCTTTAGCTCTTGACCAAACGTCCGACAGCTTGAAGAGAAAGTTCACATCTCCTCTTCCTTACAGGAACTACTGGTTCCTTCAAACTCTCAACGTTCACTGAAGCAAACGTTTTTTCTAAAAGTGTTGAGACCAGAAACACTGTTTCCTCATTGGTCCGTGGGCCAAGCGAGGAGAGAAAAAGAGTGAAGCAAAACTTCAAGGTTGACAGAAAGTCTGTTTAGATGACAAAGAGGAATGTTTTGGGAAAGTGTCTGAAAGTGAAGAGACATCTCGACGCTTAGTTCGAGATTTAGCTGAACTCAACAAAAACAACTTCTGAGCAAGTCACTTTGACACATTTTTCAACTCTGACACATTATATGGTCAAGTAACACATTTAAAGAATAACACAGCATATAACACATATCATGAAAATGACAAAAAGTTATTCTTTTGATTACATTAGAATAAAATTAAAGAAGCCAATAGTCTCTTTTGGTGACTATGTTCTCAGATTACAACTAATGGAATAATTTGTAGTAAATGTCTGTTCACTGAGAGGTCAGTAAAGGTTATCACTGGAACAGTTCAAAAGACGTATCATAGCGGACACTGTCATGCCCACTACACGGGCAAAGGTTTGGAAGAATTGTTTGAGTTGGTAAATATTGAATTTGTTAAAATACAAAATTGGTTTAAATTAAATAAGTTATCTTTGAACCTAGACAAAACTAATTATATGATTTTTAGGAAGAAAAAAATAACTGTTGATGTTCCTTTTAAGATTGATGGCTCTGAGATATGTAGGGTAAGGGAAGTGAAGTTTTTGGGTGTAATTATTGATGATAAGTTGTCATGGAAACAACACATAAATTCTGTAAAAACTAAACTATCAAGATCTATTGCAGTGTTGTATAGAGTTAAAGATTTATTAAATGACAAAGCAATGTATTTGCTGTACAATGCAACAATAATCCCGCATTTAATTTAATGCGTTGAGGTTTGGGGTACAGCGTGCAAAACTATAACCAAGCCCATTTTTATTTTACAGAAAAGAGCAATAAGGATCATCACCAGAAAGCATTATTACCATCCATCAAATGTATCGTTTAGCAAATTAAAATTACTGAAATTTTATGATCTGGTTGACTACAACATACAGTACTCTTTATATTGAACAAGGCGCAAAACTTCACATTACCCTCACATATCCAAACGCTTTTTGTAAAAAGACAGAGCACATACAATCTTAAGGGTACTGATATTTTTGTTAAGCCAAAACATAGTACTGTACTATTTTAAAAAGTAGGTCTACTTTTATTTATGGAATAGGTCTATGGAATGGTTTAGAAAATGATATCAAAGTTGCAAAAACAATGGCTTTGTTTAAAAAATGAATAAATGTAGGTTTCTGGAAAAATATGTATGAATTGATTTGTTTCAAATTTTATGAATGGTAAAATATGAGTTATTTATTGTGTAAATTTTTTGTTTGGATTATTTTGTTTGGATTATTGTTGTTTGAATTGATTGTTTGAATTAATTTTGTCAAAAAGGGGGCAGACATAATAAGATTTTATCTTCTTCTGCTTCCTTTCATTTCATGTAATAATTGAAATTTTGTTTACGTGGAATTGTAAATAGTTTTTTTGTGTTCTTTTAAATTTGAAATGAATAAAGAATCTAAACTAAACAAATTCATTCATTTCCTCATGAAGCTACTGGCTCGCCTTTTGTTTTTCCTCCCCCGACCTGTCAATCTACTGAATTGATTGACAGGTTGGGGGGAGAGAATAAAAAGGCGAGCCGGTAGCTTCACACAGCTTCAGCCGCAGCAGTGTTACATCTTATTAAAAAGTTCTAAAAAATAAAAACAACAGGGAGCGCTGGTCCTGCAGCCCACAGCCCACCAGGAAATATTTAGAACCTCGCGCAGCCACACACGAGTTTAATTCGCTCGTGACAAATTCATACCTTTCCTCATTTCAGTCATGGAGTCAGCGAGGAGGAAGCGATCACTTGACGTTTGGCAAAAAAACTAAAGAAAAGCCACTGGAACTTTCACTGAAATCGGCTTCGCTCTCATAAGCCTCCATCGCGAACTCACTCCTGCCTTCTGACTGGATCCTTTATTTACGTCATTCCAGACTTTGGCAATCTTCGGCCGGGTTTCCGGATTCTTCTGGAACTCCGTTGTTTGTTTGGTTTTTTTTTTTACACTCGCCTGGCCCAAATGCAAAAATGAAAATAGACATCATATTTTACCACAGTAATTGTCCAATATGGTGAATTGTTACTGTCACGGTGGGTGTTGTCCTTTAAACAGGGGTGGAGGCCTCCGGGTTCAACTGTCCCCCTCTTACAATGCTGTTATTGCTAGTATCACTCAGCCCTCTGTGAATAGCAAACAACCATCAGGGTGCTAACGATCCATCGTTAGGCTGATGGTCCTCCTTGATCATGTGAGCAGCTGGTTTCAGCTGTCAGCAGCAAACTGGTTGATCCACTGTGAGAGGGTGCTATTTGTAAGACTGAGCTGATACAGCTCCTCAGACTGAAGAAGTCTTTCAGATGAAAGACGAAACATTTCTACTTTTTTGTTTAGTTTAGTTTTTTGAATGTCCAGAGGACAAACTTAACTTTTTTAGATTTTTCTACCTGGATTATTGAGCATGCATCAGGGTTTCTTGCACTTGTATTCTCCATCCACATCTCGTCTTCTTGGTTTTAGTTAGTCAAAATTCATGTTTCTGGTTTCTGGTTTGCTTTTGTGTCAACATCACGCCACACACATGCCTGGCGTGGCCTTCAGGCTCGTGTTCTACGTCTGTGGATGAAAACTTTTGTAGAATTTATTATTTATGTGGATATTTTTAGAAATGGTTGTTAATAAAATATTTAGTGGGGAAATTGTTCCCATGGCCTAATTGTTGTTTGTTGTTTTTCAGTAATCCAGTCCCTGATTGCTCTGGTGAACGACCCCCAGCCAGAACACCCCCTGAGGGCAGACTTAGCAGAAGAATACTCAAAGGACCGTAAAAAATTCTTGAAGAATGCCGAAGAGTTTACAAAGAAACATGGAGAAAAGCGGCCAATGGACTGATCACATGACAGCCCCCCACATCCCCCTGCTCTTCTAACCAACATGCTTGTTCACTCTTCTTCCCCTTCCTCTTTTCCCCTGCAGCCTGACAGCAGGCTGGGACAGTCTAAGGACTGCTCCCCCCTCTTCAGGATTCTGTGGATCAGGCAGCCTCTTCCTCCTCCTCCTCAGCTCCAGATCTTCAGGCCTTCTCTAACTTTTTACTCTTAAGGTGAAAATGGAAACGGAAAAGTTGCTCACACTGAGTTAGATGGTTCAATGTTTTCTGATAGTTTTTTTTTTTTTTTTTTCCTTTTAAACATCCATCAGGTTTTGGGATAAACCGAACCACCTGTGTTTTATTTCTTTTGTTCCTAAAAATCCAGAGTTAATGTTTAAACTTTGACGGAATTAAAGCTGTAGCCGGGACCCTGACTAAAATATATCTGCCTTATGTATCTCTGTTTATTTGTAGAATTGCACTGGACGTAAAAGTTGCTGGTTTCCAGCAAACACTCCAACCAGATCAACATTCATATTCATAAATGACCCACACATTGTGTGTTTCTTCTTTTTTGAACTTCTTTCAATTGATTCGTTCGGTTTCTCTGTATGACTCGTAGCTTCTGTTTTTCTCCAGTTCACAATGTTTTAATTGGCACTTGATATAAAATTTCCTGCTCAGAATGTGTTTGAAGTCATTACGTTTGCTCTCGCTGGGCTTTGCACCATCAGCTCCTTCCATCTTACAGAACTTCTGTAGCTGCACGTCCACTCTCGCATACCCAGCTTAGAGGAGACCTGAACAGCTCTGAAGGATCTTACTAGTCCAGAGTACGGTAGCCCTAAGGTGTAAATGAAAAACATTTGGAAAAAATGGAATTATACATTTGAGAAAAAAAAAAACCCAACAAAAACAACATTTGAAAAAACGAAATTACATTAAGCCAAAGTGGAAGTGGCCCGAATCACATTAGAAAAAACAATCACATTAGAAAAAAACAATCACATTAGAAAAAAACAAAATTACATTAGAAAAAACAATTACATTAGCAAAAACTGAATCACATTAGAAAAAACGGAATCACATTAGAAAAAACAGAATTATATGAAAAAAACAATGACATTTGAAAAAAAACAGAATTACATTAAGCCAAACAAAACATTTTATTTTTAACTTTATTAACAGCATAAAACCAAACAACAGAACAATATACAGCAGTGACGTGCGGTCAGGGGAGGCAAGTGGGGCCACGCCTCCCCTGTCATCATGGAAAGAAAAAAATGTAAATTGAAAAAATAAATGTAATTATTGTATTGATTTGTACTATAAACTTATTTTACTAAAAACTAAACTAGTTTTAAGTTATTTTTTAGTCAAAATCACCAATTTTTTTTTATTTAGTGTTCAAATGTACTGAGATGAGACGTGCGCAGAGGCACGGGCTGCTTGGCTTCAAAGATTGCACAATCACTCGGCTGACGTGCTGCAGCTGCAGTGTGAGTTCTCACCCCTAATTTACACTACATGCGTTCCGGCTCCGCTCCGCTCCGGTCCGACCTCCGCAGCAAATACGCACCCATTATAATCAATGAGAGAGTTTACACTGGCTCCGCATGGCAGCGGCGGCGAGCGGACGGCAGTCCGTCAAAATAGGATCCGATCCTATTTCTGCCGGACGCCGGAGCTGTGCCGGAGTCAACTTTTAAAGATTACGTCGCACCAACAGGAAAAGGAACGAGCACAACATCCGTATTTACAAAATAAAATCACCACGGGCGGACTAATCCTAGCTCTATACGGATTTATTTGTACAAAAATGCTGTCAAACTATCATTTATGACTACACCTACAAACGCAATACAAGAAATAAATAAATAAATAAAGTATTTTATTCTGAAATGTAATAGATCACATCCTGTCGCTCAAACCATGTCCTGTCGCTCATATCTCAATGCAAAAAACAATCAAATAGTGAGGCAGTCTCTACTGTTGTTCTCCTTCTTCCACCACCGAATGAATTGTTTTGTTCTGACTTCATTATTTATCACTTGATTTATCGCGCGATCTCGCAATTCCTGCTCATGCGTCTCGGAGCAGCGCATCCAGCTGAGCTGAGCGGAGGTAGTGTAAACTGGACTTTGAGATGCTCAGCTGCGACCTGCGGAGCGGAGCATGTAGTGTAAATTCCGGGTGAGAAGCAGCTGGCCGAGGCTGTTACATACAGCCATCAGCAGGACTTCTAAAGATAGTCCAAAAACTTGTGGAAGGAGATTGCACATTTTTTGTGCTTGAAGGCGACAGCATGGAGACATGCTCTTCATGGCTGTGCTGTTCATGAGGGAGTACATTGTCCGGACAGCGTAGGGACACATTCTTGCACTGTCTTTCACAAGCAGAGATCGTCTTTTAATGAAAAAATTGCTAATTGTCGTGTCTCCTCGGTTAAGAGCAGAATTACCAGGTCTTCTTCCTCCAACTCCTCCCATCGTCAATGGAAAATAAACATCTCTGACAATTGTGCTCTTGATGTGTTGTGTTAGAACCTGAAGTGTGCTTCAGTGAGAGTAAAAAGGCTCCCACATACACGGGCGGACCTCAGTCAAGCGGAGGTACGCACGTACCAGATTAGACTCAAAGCGGATGCCTTCAAGGCATGTTCATGTAAAGATACATTTTTACATACGCGTACTTGTGTCGCACAATAAACTGCCCGGTGATTGACTGCTTTGTATGCGACACCAATGTTTTCCTCTTTGTCCGTGGTCTGGTTTAATGACCTTTTTGTATTTTTTTTTTTACAAGAGGCAAGCGATCTCTTCCTCCTCGTCCATTGACGCCATGACTGAAATTGTAAGAAATGAAGGAATTTGTCACAAGCGAACTAAAATACGGCGTGGCTGCGGGAGTGTCAGGAGATTTCCTGGTGGGCCAGTCTGATGTGTGGGTTGCAGGGCCAGCATGTCATATTTTTAGGCCTGAGCAGCGAAGCAGTGACAGTGTGTCCAGTGACCGAAGACATGTTGGTGTAACTTGCTTTCCAACACTGACAGTTTGGGGTGGAGCATGTGGGCGTCGCGACGTGGCGAAGTAAGACTTAACACTGTCGCCATACATTTGGCTCTAAATTCCACAGATTTGAACCGAGGTGCAACAAAATCAGTATGATCGATCATTATCCACCCCTTGAACAGGAATCCATAATAATTGGCCAATAGCCTTCACAGCGCCCCCTAGAATATTTTAAAACCTCAGCCCCAAGCCATTTTTTCACTGATAACTCTGAAACTCGGTGAACATCTGTATCTTCTCAGGACCTGAAAAAGTCTCTTGGAGCCCTGGTCCAAAAACCAAGAGGAAGTCGGCCATTTTGGGTCAAAAGGTCATTTTTGGGCATTTCTAATTGTAAATTTTAACAAACTCCTAGGGATTTTGAAGGTTTGCCTTCAAACTTGGTTAATATGCCCTTAACGCATTGGGGAGTAAAAGTTATCAAAAGCTTGCATTTTCGTACATGTTAAAAGGGCGTGGCCTGGCCTCAAAGTTGCGTTTCACACGGTAAATTTCCTAATGCTATAACTTTCACATTGTAAGACCGAAATTCACCAAACTTGGCATGAGTCATCCCTGTTGGATGCCCGACGATACACTGTGGTCATATTCTGATGTCATAAAAGCCCCGCCCCCTCAGAACAGGAAGTCACCTTTTTTTTTACTTGGAATGCTCCCCCTCAGACACCCTTGACCTTATCAGGATGATCCTGTGTCCGTAGACGTATAAAAAATTGGTCTGACTTACTTTAGAAAAGATTTTCGTGGAGGATGTGGGCATGTCGTGTGATGAATTCAGAAGTTATGCAGTCGCCATACTTTTGACTAAATTCCATAGATTTGAACCGAGGTGCACCAAAATCACTATGATGAACCATTATCCACCCCTTGAACAAGAATCCATGATAAGTGGTCAATAGCCTCCACAGTGCCCCCTACATTTTTCCTACAGTTGTATCTCAGTGATACATCATCTGATCTGAACCAGATTTATTGTGCATAATCAGTGAGTACTTCTAGACACATTGAAGTTGTGGTTTAACATATGACTCCAATATCCTAATGCATGCTCCAGTGCGCCCCCATGAAATCAAAAAAGGCGTTCAATACAGGATCAACTGGACTTTATTAGTTGCAGAAAACGTTTCGACTTCTGTCCAGAAGTCTTTTTCAATTCTGAATGGAAGCTGTGAGAACGAGAAGTTTTATACAGGCTTACAAGTCACGCACCAACATATGAAATTGGAAACTGAAAAAACACCACAAATTAACTAACATGCCCATTCTATTTAAATTGACAAAACGACACATCCCAGCTTAAAAGGGGGTTTGTAACACATACATGTAAATTGAAAGATCACACCTAACAGTAGGAGGTTCCCTTGAGGTCTCTGTTAGAAGACACAAAACTGTATGTAAATTGACAAACAACACCTCCCAAACAACAAAAGAGGCTGCTCAGAGAACTTTGTTAGTCTAATTTACAGACAAGGCATCCCTGCTCCCATCCGGTGTAAAACGTTTCGGAATCAAATCCAAAACTGAGTTATAAGTCTTAGACAGTTGAAATCTCAGACCTCCTCCTCTGTTAAGAGAAGGTTTTTCTCTCTTAACATACACAGCTTCCTTTACCCCCCTCTCAAACCATCTGTGTTCTCGGTCCAAAATTTGAACATTCTGGTCCTCAAAGGAGTGCGCCCCCATGATTATTCCTACAGTTATATCTCAGTGATACATCATCCGAGCTGCACCAGATTTTTTGTGCATCATTAGTGAGCACTTTCACACATATTGGTTTTGTTTAAAATTTCACTGCAGTGCGCCCCTAGATTATTCCAACTGTTAAAGATCAGTGATATATCATCCAATATGCGCCACATTTATCAGTGAGCACTTCTCCACACATTTCTATTGTTGTTTAACTTTTGACTCTATTAACACCCCCTACATTATTACATCAGTTATATCTCAGTGATATATCATGCGATAAGTGACCCCTTTATTGTGCATAATCACTGAGCACTTCTACATACATTAATAGTAGGGGTGTAACGGTACGCTAAAATCACATTTCGGTTCGGTTCAACTACAAGGAGAGCTCGGTTCGGTTTATTTTCGGTACAAATTTTTTTTTTTTTTTTTACAAAATAAAGACTTACAAAATGTTTATTTTGAAAATATGCCAAAAATATGTTTGTATTGTATTGTAGTAATAAATAAAAGTGACCCATTTGGATGATATTTTAAATAAACAGCACTCTACAATAAATAAACTATATGAACAATAATACAAATCTTAATAAATACAATAACAGTCAGAACCAGAACAATAAGCAGCAACAGACTGTTTACAATCTAACTAATCAAGTTTTTGTTCAGTAGCAGCAGTGTGGCTGTATTTGTCCTCATTACTCACAACCTCTTCCATGGGACAAGTCCTGGAACAGTTCAGTCATCACACACTTCTTAGCTGCAGATGGATTTCCCTGAAGTGGATAAGAGAGCAGCTACCTCTGTCACAGACTGGAAATAAAAAAACAAAAGAGGTTAAAAAAAACAAGTTAATAAGATTATGATTTAAAAAAAAAAAAAGATTATTTAGATAATAATAATAAAAGAACAATACCTCTTGAACGGTTGAATCGCTCACTCTTCATCATCATGGCAGGGCTTTAATCTGGTCCAGGGCTTGTTGACAACATGTTTATGTTTATTAAATTTGTTAATTTTTTTTACAAAAGAAAATACAAGACAATCCCATAAATGATAATGTACAAAATATTAAAAAATGAAAGGTAGCAGAAAGAAGAATAAATCTTATTATATCTGCCCCTTTTTTCCAACAATCAGATTAAACAATAATAATCTTCAACCAACAGTACAAAATGACTAACTCTTTCTAATTTTCTAACTAATACAATACACATTACGCTATTTCATATATTTTTTTAACACATTTGTTTTGATCATTTTCTTAAATGTAAACATTGACTTGGCATTTTTAACTACATTCTCCAAGCCATTCCATAATCTAATTCCCTGGATTGAGGTAGAACGTCCCTTCAAACTAGTTCTGAATTGTGGTTTTACAAACATCTCTGTCCCCTTAAGATTATAACAACTTTGTCTTTTAACAAAATGCATCAGTTAAATGCATCAGTTAAACATCAGTTAGTTTTTTCATAAAGAGCTGAACTTTTTGAAGTGTTGACGTGATGAATGTCTCATAGCGATGCTCAGCAACTTTAAAGCCTGCGCATATACAGTAACAACATTCAGAGATTCAGACTCATACAGCTTGTGTTATTGCTCTGGACCGCTCTGATTACCTGATGAAGTAGTTTTAATACAGCTCTTCGTTCACGTTCGGATGACATAGTTTCTAGCGCGTTCACGTTAGACGTGTTACTGCTGCAAAGTCTTCATGAAACAAAGTCCACACAGCTTTGAATGTGCGCTCGTCTTTTAACAAGAAAGCTATAACGTTCACAAACAGGAGACCGCACGAGATGCTAACGGCTAAATGCTGCGCGTGCCACGCGATAATAGCTCCGTGCTGAAACGCGCCCAGGAAATTTTGTTCCGCGGTGCATATATTCCCCTGTTAAGAACGTTTAATGAGTGAAAAAATAACCGAAATGGTACGCAGGTGGACCGAACCGAACGTGGTGTACCGAAACGGTTCGGTACACCCATTACAACCGTTACATGCCTAATTAATAGTAAAGGTCAGCAAAGGTCAAATGAAAATACAAGAATGGTGAGGCCAGTTATGTTGGTCTGGAGGCATTGACAAAAAGGAGATAGAAAAGGAACTGGCAGAAATGAAGATGTTGAGGTTATTTTTGAGAGTAATAAGAAAAAATAAGGTTAGCAATGAGATCATCAGAGGTACCGTAGTTGGAGTGAGGACAGAAGACAGTGACATGAAGAAAGATGACTTTCTGTGTGTTACGTGGGCACATTTTCTTCAGTCTTTTGTTTGTTTGTTTGTTTTTATTTTTGGCACCTTTTTGACGGTTCACTGGTGAAGAGGGCGGGGCTCAGCAAGTCAAGTGGTTTTAGCTGAGCTGGCAGCACACCTGGGAGGTGATTTGATTGATTGACTGATGGAGTAGTGTGTGTTGGGAGCGGCTGCTGGGCTTTTGAGCTGTTGGGAGCTGCTGTTGCAGAGTGGAGTGTAAAGAAGAAGAAATAATTTAAGATACGGTGCGGGTGGACTCTGGACAGAGTCTTCACCTCGGGTTGATCACCCAGAGTGGGCGTCAGGATGTTTTGGACGGGAGGAAGAGGAAAAGTTTGTCCTGGATAAACCGGCTGGACGCAGTAATGCATCGGGGAGTCTTACACGCCTGCAAAACTCAACCACCTATGAAATCTTAAGTGGTGCGTTTTTAAGAAAAGAGTAAAAACTATAAAGAAAAGCAAAAACAACAATTATTGAACAGAACATGACGGATGAAGCACCGTGCGGTCTCGCCCCTTTAAGGATGTCTGCTGATGAAGAGACTCTGATCGGACATCAAAAGGTAAGCCCCAAACCTCACTCTGTGTTCCGTCAGGTGCCTGTTTAGTTTCTTTCCTTTTTTTTTTCTTGTCACGCACTTTTAGTTGCGACCATTACTCTCCATGAAGCACTGATAAGATAAGAGCGAGCTAGGGAGAGAAGTGGTTTCGTAACATGTGTCGGTCCCTGAAAATGGAATAGCAGAAAATAAAAATGCAAGAAAAAACCCACAAGTCACTTTTTTAAATTAAGTGCTCCCAGACAAACTATTAAAAGAGAGGGGAAATTTAAAAATGTGCAAGTTAGAAGATGCATGGTAGTTTTACTCAAATCTCAAAGACAACAATTTAAACTGACCAGAATAAATGTAAGGGTCCTAAAGGCATGGGCGTAGCCAGGATTTTATGAGGGGCGGTTTGTTTGAAGAAAAAGTGGACCTGGAAAGAGCATCACGCCTCAGTGGTTCATTGGAAGTGCGTCGGGTTGCCACACCAAACTTTCTCTCGACTCGGGTTCGAACCTCACTTGGTTGAACTCAAATCGTCAAAGTGGGCAATATTTCAACTTATTTTACGTTTGTCTTTTATTGGATAAAAAAAAAGGAGTTTGTGTTAACCACAGGCATATTATGTCTATGGCGTTAACCGGTTCGACATTAGCGGCGTCTCCATACCTTCTCTTTCCACCTCTCTTAACACAGAACTTGTATTGTGCAGGAGTTGTAGGCGGGACTTCATAGGCAAAGTGGGCGGTTCGTTCAAACCCCCCGAACCCCACCTGGCTACGCGCATGCTAAAGGAGAATAATCAACAGCTGTATGTCCACATGGAAAACTATTCTTCTTGTGCTTACTGTATTTACTTTGTTTATGATAATGCAAAAAAAAAGGAAGAAAGAAATAATTTACAGTTTCCTCTTTTTAATGGTTGTAACAAAAAGGTTAAACTCACATTATGCAAAAATGATTAACCTTCAGACACACAGGACTTTTGTACTTGTCAATCTCTTCAAGGCGGTTTTACCTCCTGTCTCTCACTTGTTGAAAATGCTGGACTCCAGGCTATACAGCTCAATTCCTTGCAGGGGACACACACTCAGCTGTGTGTGGGAGGATTCATGGTCATGGGTCTACAGTAGCCAGTACATTCTGACTTATAAAAATACAAAGATATTTCCATTTAAGGTGCGTTAGAATCAAGGGCGTAATCACCATCTCAGAAGTGAGGGGGACACATTTTTCAAATTCTCATCCTCTCTCAATCAGATTTGTCCTTGGTGGCTAAAAACAAATAACAGCCACTGTACAGCACCAGGGGATACACTCTAGTTATTTAAATTATATACTAACAAAATCTAAAGAATTAGCTGCCAAACTCTGGTTGACTTGACACAATTACCCTCAAACATCAACTTTTGACACACAATGGTCTTGGGATCTGGATGATGTGGCTTTAGTGTGGTAAAAGAAGCTCCATCCCCTTCTCTGTCACTGTCTGCAGGCTGTCCCTGACTATCAGTACTGTAGTCTGGTCTCTGCCCTGACACAGGCTCTTCTCTCTGTGCTATCTATAATACAAACAAAAATTATTTGGAGTGTGAATGAGAGTAATTCTGAAATATATGTAAAAAAAAAAAAAAACCTGATCTGAAATCTGCATTGTTTCTCCCTGTAATAAATACATTTTTCTCAGCATGTTATAACCTGTCCTTACCTGGGAAGACCCTGCATCATCATCATCCCTGCTGCTGGCCTCTGGTTTGTCTCCTCCCTGACATTGCTCATTCTATAGTAGCAATAAAGATTAATTTTATTATGTGGAAAGCAAGTGAGTACAAATTTTGCACAGACATTAAACCTGGAAAAGGCTTATTCCTGGCATTAACTAACTAGCAAGAAATGTAAAAACAACCTTAATATTCTTGTTAACTAGCATAACAATATATTGGCATGTATGAACTAATCATCATTTAGATATCATCTGCAGTCAATGTGCTGCAGTCTGGTCTTTGCCCTGACACATGCTCTTCTCTCTGTGCTAATACATATGAAAAATATTTTTGGAGTGGGAATAAGAGTAATTCTGAAGTATCTGTAAATAAATCCTGATCTGAAACCTGCATCGTTTCTCCCTGTAATAAATCATTTTCTTAGCATGTTATAACCTGTCCTTACCTGGGAAGACCCTGCATCACCATCATCCCTGCTGCTGGCCTCTGGTTTGTCTCCTCCCTGACATTGTTCTTTCTATGGTGGCAATAAAGATTTTTATTATGTGGAAAGCAAGTGAGCACAAATTTTGCAAAGAAAATAAATAAGATTGTTTATTCTTGGCATTAACTAAGTAGCAAGAAATGTAAAACCATTATTATACCTGTCAACTATTGTAATTGCATGTATGAAGCAGTCATCATTTACCTAATACTATCTGCATGAGATTACTAGTGATTTAGCTACCATAATCTGTAAGAGTTTATTAGTCATAAATTAGCCAACATTATCTGTAGTATTTATAATTCATAATTTAGCTAACAGTGTCTGTAGTATATGTCATAATTTAACTAACATTACCTGTTGGTATTTACTAGTCATAATTTAGCTAAAGATAATGATAGATAGATAGATGGATGGACAGGTCTCACATGTAAATGAGTCTCTGAGGCTCAATGTGATTAATCTGTAAAATGGATGGATGATTGTAGCTGAAGGAGAAAATACAATTTTTTTTTTCGTATTCTTCCTGTTTAGTAGTAATGAAAACAAAATAAAAAATAAACTCTTTGGCACAACTACAGAAGTTTATTTATTTTTCCATGACAAATAAATACCCAGTTTTTAACATTGCAGCTTTTTGGAGTCAGGCAAACAAGATCAGTAACCTAGTAAATGCATTTAGATGGCAGTTTATTATCTGAGCCTGAAACGTGCAGCAGGAAAGTTTCACTACAAAAACACTTGCTCTCAAAGTCAAATAAAGAGCTTGAGTTTATTATTATGTGCTGAAGACAGAGGTTTGTTGGTACAAAAACAGCCAAACTAAGTAATCTGATCACAGGTGAAGCAAAGGAGGACATCATCAGGCAGCAGGTCACCAGAGACTACATCTGATGAGATTTAAAAGCCTAGCACACCTTGAAGGAACACATATCACCCGATACCTCCCACGTCAATTTCAATAAGATCATCTAACGTTGTGAACACAGTAGACAGAGTTTTGGTTTTGGTCAAACTTTCAAAATAACATTATGTGTAGATTATGTGTTGTAAATGGCAGAGCTTCCGGCTTGCAATTCAATATTATGCAGAACAATAAATCTGAGGCAGCAACCTAAGAGCAGAGTCTTCCTGACACGCACCGACATGCAACAGGGTATTCAGGTCTAAAGAGTAACATGGGACGCCAGTGGGACCTGTGTAATATTTTAAGGAACACATTTAATAATAATAAATAATAATAATAATAATAATAATAATAATAATAAATTCAATTTATAAACGCACTTTTCATTAGTGAAAATCTCAAAGTGCTACACACATTCATACACCGGTAGCGGCAGACTACCATGCAAGGTGCTTTCCAGTCCTACCGGGAGCAACTTGGGGTTAGTGTCTTGCCCAAGGACACAACGACACATGGTGTGGGGAAGCGGGCACATTTAAGTGTAAATTGATAAGAGAGGGTAGATTAATAATGGAGGAGACTTTGTTGGGAAGAAAAGGTAAATTCACCCTGACTCAAGGACAAACTGTGAGTGGCTGGGCCAAATGAATGACCTCTACAACACTGGCAGCCTGCCTCCTTCTTCTGGGTCGAACTTCATACAAAACAACCTCACAAATACAGCTTCGACATCTGTTTCAGCCTCATTAAACTCCAAGGAAAAATGATTTATAACCTATTAAAAAGTACACTACAGAGGAACCAGAGATTTTAACTGGCAAACATAATTTTGGACATTTATAACAAATATGTCTTGTAAAAATAAGTGCAATTTAATGTTAGGTTTAGTTAAAGTTATTGTTAAAGTTATTGACTAAACGTTGAATGCGGAAAACAAGCTTAAAACACCGTAGGTTAGTTTGCTACAATCCATTTGTAGTTGTCGAGAAGTTTAACCTTAAAGGTTGGAGAGAGAGTTATAAAAGTTTTAATATACACACAACATAATACACAAGATATTCGAATGGCTAATACAGAGGAAAGAATATGAGGGGATAAACAATCGTGAAAGATATGTTTGTTAGCATAAGGTCGTGTAGAAGCCAATTATTACAACCAGGAAGTAAAATGCAGACAGTGAAAGTGGTCTGTCTCTCAGTCAAACATCTGATTATAGTAGTTGAACAGCAATGACAGATCATCTTCTACTCACCTTTCTTTCTTTTATAGCCGTCTGTTGGACCCTCGCACCCAAAACAGTTGGTCTTGCAACACGGAACCAGCTTCTGCCTTTCTCCTTACTTCTTCTTCTTCCGTGAGGTTTAACGGCA
>JBBPBX010005423.1:44778-72206 GCA_038048925.1 Garcialebias charrua
ATAAAATACAGAGATAAATAAATGCGAGTTAGAGTTAAATTGTATTCATTACATATATTTCTTGTTTTTATAGCCTTTTTGTTATTTGAGTCTGAGATTGAGTCAAGATACAGTTTTACATCCATTACAAAGAAATCAAAAAAAGGGTTTCCTATGCATTATTTTACTTTTATGCACGTGGAACTAGCAAGAAACAAGATCAAATTTATAATAAAAACGTGAGAGGAGTCTTTCGTCTTGAAATCTATGATACCAAACAGAACATTATCAAAATACAGAAGGAAACCTGGTTGGATATTATTGGATATCAGAGCAACACTATCCTTCCAAAACTTCAGTGAGTATGTACACTTCCAAAAAAGATGAACAGATGTTTCTGGATAAAGTTTACAGAAAGAACAGGAAATATCAATATCAGCTTTGTATTTCTGAAGAAAATGTTTGGTTGGATAAAATTTATGAATTAATTTAAAATAAATTTCTTTGACTTTATTAGTGAGAAAAAACTTTTGTGGGAGAAACCAAACTTTTTTCCAATTAAGATTCTGCACAGAGGTGCTCCAATAGGAAACACATGACGGGGATGAAACCAGATTTTCTTGAAATAAAGAACGGATTTTGGAATTGACACCTTTTAGTTGAGTTGAGAAGCAGAGCTTACCAACAGCAGACTGCTTAGGGTCAGGACTCACAGACTGGATAGAAGAGAAGTCAACATCTTTAAACAACATGAGCAAACCAGATGGGATAGCATCAAAACAACACTATATTCTCTTGGGGTGACAGGAACCTTGTACTGAGTAAGAAATTCTTCATAGCTATAAAGAAGACCTTTGTTATTAAATACTGATGAACTTGAATAATACCACAGTTAAACCATTTCTGATAAAATAATAAATAAAATAAATAAATGTCACATTTTTGTCATCTGTGTATGTTTCCCATACAAGACGAAATTCGTCTCTGCATTTAACCCAACCACCACCAGGTGGTGCAGTGGGCAGCCATAGAAAGCACCCGGGGAGCTGGGGAAATAGGTGTGCACTCATAGACACCCCAAGGTGTGTAGTGGCCGGGGTTCGAACCTGGGTCCTTCGGGTCCAAAGTCGGAAGCCCTGCCTGACATGTTTTTGAATGTTATGTCCAAAATTTTCAAGATGTAACATCTCTGCGGAGAAAAAAATATGTTTATAGATAAGAGACCAAGCTAAAAGCACATACAGTTAAAGAGGTGCTCACCTCACCGTCAAAATATAGCTCCGCCCCCAGACCAGATTAAAAAAATGCATCAAAATGGGTGTGTCGAGAGACAAGGAGGGGAGGAGGTGGGGGGTTATGCTGCATTCATGTCCCCTCTTGTGGTAAACTCCCACCCTAGTTTAGATTTCAAGAAGGCGGATACTCGCGTCTTCAGTAAGTAAACACCTAAACTTTTACTAAAATAACAGTTCTAAAATGTTGTTGCGTGTATTTAATCACACACACATTTCAGTTATAATTGTTTCAGGTGTGCCAAAATTCAAATTTGTAAAACAAAAGTCAAACGAAGTGCAATAATCTTTAGAGTAATCTAAATGGCATATTCTAAAAAAAGTTATAGGAAGCATAACCTTTTCAAATGTTAAATTTTATAAGTTTACTGTACTGTATAAGTTTACTGCTGACAGACAATCATATCCAGGTAACTTACTTTGTTTTTTTTTGGCTATAAACGGTAGTTTCATGGATAATTTCAGTGACTTACAGTATTAACTATGTTAACTTGTGCATAATAAATAATATCCAAATTTATCTTCTTAATTTACTAATAATTTAACAAAACAATATACAGTAGTATAATATTTATAACTTTTACTACCTTTATTCTATCTTTAACTCTCTCTACCATTCTATCTTTAACTACCAGTAATAATGTTTTTGTTGTTCTCTACATTTCCTGAACCAGACCAGACCCTTGTACTGGAGGATTAACCTGACAGTTACCTGACAGTCCTGGACCGTTACTTTAACCAAGAAGATCCTAGATTTCTGATGATGCAGGGAGTCTCTGGTGTTGCTTCATCTCCTGGACCTGGATCCATGACATGGTTGGGGTGCTAGAGCTGAGACCCTGGTGTTTGTTTTCTGGCTGGCAGGTGGAGCATCCTGCAGGTGGTCTCGGGAGTGTTTGGGATGCCTTGTTCTGCTGTCCACTGCATCCATCATAAAGAAGAGGTGGTGTCATCCACCTGCCTAAAAACCCAGACGACCTGGAGGTGGTGTCCCGTGGGTTTGCAGGGCTGACACGACACAGAACCTTTTGTTGTTTTGAATTAACTTACGGTTAATAAAATGAATTATAAACAACTAGTTTTTGTAATCTTTTATTTTTATTTTTATTTTTTAATTAAATCAAAACAAAGAAAAACACATTTTTCAAACTCCTGGTCATCCTGGTCACCCACTGCTGTGCTTGGACCTGGAGTGTCCTCACGGATGGAGGCAATTAGGACAGGAGGTGCAGTGGAAGGTCACTCCTTCCCCTGACCTTGGATATTTGCAGTCCTGAACAGAGGAAATAATATATCACAGTTGGCAAGACGAGCAACAAACATTTTTCTTAAACTTTACATATACATACCGGATTCCAAAAAAGTTGGGACACTAAACAAATTGTGAATAAAACTTAATTTAATGATGTGGAGATGGCAAATGTCAATGTTTTATTCATAATAGAACATAGATGACAGATCAAAAGTTTAATCTGAGTAAATGTAACATTTTAAAGGAAAAAATGTTGATTCAAAATTTCACAGTGTCAACAAATCCCAAAAAAGTTGGGACAGGTAGCAATGAACAAAAAAACACAAATTAATGTTGCATAGACTTTTTCACAATGTTTTTTTTAAATATAATATCCGCCATAATAAAAGTCTACTAGGTTAATTGGAGTACCTGTAATAAATAAAACATGAATACCTGGTGAATCAGCTCTCATGTCACCTCCAAAGTGACATGTCAACATGTCTCCAATCAAGCATGATGTCTGTGGAAGCACGGCTCAGAGATTCCCTGGATGCTGAACGACTCATGGAACTAAAAAACAACAATTTTTTTATCACCTTACAAACAAACATAATTGAGAAACATACTGTTTTATCACCTTGTTGATCTGTCGAAAGGATGACCCAGTGCAAAATACTGCAGCAGTAGCCGTGTTTCCATCAAGGTTGGGCAGCACGGTGGCACAACTGGTAGAACTGCTGCCTCTCAGCGAGAAGGTCCCCGGTTCAAATCCCGGTCCGGGGGCCTTTCTGGGTGGAGTTTGCATGTTCTCTCCGTGCATGCGTGGGTTTTCTCCGGGTGCTCCGGTTTCCTCCCACAGTCCAAAAACATGCATGTTAGGCTGATTGGTAACTCTAAATTGACCCTGGGTGTGAGTGAGACAGGTCCCTCTTGTAAATGAGTCCCCATGGCTCAACGAGGATAGCCTGTATAAATAAAGGTTGAATGAATGAATGAAAAAGGTTTCTAGATGCACATTTTGAAGCATCGCATCAGAAAAGCTGAATGGAAACGGCAAAATTCGAGTTAACTTCCTCTAATTCGCTCAAAAGTTGATACGCTCGCTTGAGGTGGTTTTTGGGATCTTCGAAAATGAGCAGATGTGCAAAACGACAGATGGAAACAGATTTGCCGACTCAGTTCTGCCGTAGCGAACATTCACGTCATGTGACTGATCAGCTGTTTCCGCTCCGGACAACATGTAACATCGCTAAAACTAGTTGGCATGACAGAATAAATACAACTTGCCCGATAGCAACACATACCTGAAATATTCTCTCCATTTTGACGAGATGTGTGGTCGGGTTCTGTTTTCAACCGCTACTTCCTGTTTACTGTAGACATGCGTAACGCTGACGTCTGACGTAATGACGCTGTGCGTGGCCTGGTAGATGCGCTTCAAGCCAGTTGATGGAAACACTTCTGATCCGCATTAATTTGTATTTACATTTTTGCGAGATTTCAAAAATTAGCTCAAAATTCGAAATGAAAATAGATGGAAACACGGTTACAGAAAGGTTTCCTGCTGGGTTCATGTAATGTAAACACACAAGCTGTTATTACATATAACAATCATTGCATGCCTACACATTTTTTCATTTAAAACATGACCGTGATATTCATTCACCAAGTAAATATTACTTTATAAATACCTTTGATCCATAACATTATTTGCAGCAAAAGAACACTGGGTCTAAAACATCGTAAACCAGTACAACAGCTAAAATTAGCACCAGCTAGTCTCCATTGTTTTGCGATGTTGCGGTCTTCCTTATCCGAGTTTATAAGAGTTCACACACTCTGCGGTGTTCATAAGAAACACTAGCTTTTTAGCATTTAAACGCAATTACAACACAAACTAACATTGATTAGCAACAGATAAACATGCCACAACCACATGTGGGGCCAGCCACAACGAAGCAACGCTGCAGGCCGCAAACACAGCACATGAAGAAACGCGTCATATACTCAAAAGATAAATTGTGTAATAAAAAGGTGTAAAATGGTACTCACCTCCAAATGGATTATACCCTGATGGCCTTACAGCCCAGCTCTCCCTTCACCACAATTGACCGGCACAGAGTGCGCAATACTGACGCTGCATCAATCATCTGTCAATCTCACGCTCCATTCTTCCCTCACTCGTGAACAAAGCCCTGAGATACTTGAACTCCTCCACTTGAAACAGAACCTCACCCTCGACCTGAAGAGAGCAAGTTTCCGATTGAGACTTCTTATGCCAGTGGGTAAACTTTTCACCTTTTTTGTTTAAAGAATAAACATAGTCTTCAGTAATCTTTTGTTCTGATGTGGAAATAAATCAATCAAACTCTTGTTGAGGAAACTGCAATCTAGAAAATATATCATGTATTTGACTTGAGTTAACATATGGACTGACACTGACCCGTGGATCAGACCAAGGTCCTTTTTGAAATGATGGCGGCTGAGCAGAGAGGACGTTCGTAGTCGGTAGGGTTGCCAACTCCTTGATAAATAAATAAGGGACACCTCTCGGCAGGGCTGGTCACCCCATTTAACCCCCCCCCCCCCACACACACACACACACACACACACACACACACCCTGCCTGCCCCTCCTCACTTTTAAATCAACCTGAATTCATTTGGATATGTGTTTTTGAATGATAAAAAATATGTATAAACAAATTATTACACAATTAACCATTTATTTTTAGTGCAAATAGAATTGCCAGAAACAAACATATCTTTTGAAAATTATGTATCTTTCGTAAACAGACCTCTGTCCTGCTTAATAACTTTAAACAGAATTATGTATCTTTCTTAAACAGTAACCATTTAAACACTAAAACACTAAAACATTTAATAAACATAAGCATAAAATAGTAAAAGTGTAACACTGTCCTGAGTTTTTGCATAGTAGTATAAAAGTATGAAAATTTACACCAAAACTAAAACACTAAACATTTAATGAACATAAGCATAAAATGAAATAATAAAAGTGTAATACTGTCCTGAGTTTTTGCATAGTAGTATAAAAAGTATAAAAAGTATATCTATAAAATAAACTGAAGGTTCTAGCATTGACATTTGCAAAGAGTGGCAAAGCAGCATATGAGTTAATGTACACAGTATATGTATGAGGTAGTTGATGTTGGTATAGAGGCAAAGTGGCATATGCAGTAAGGCACATAAGGCACATTGGGCATCCTTAAATAAGGCTAGTCAGAGAATACTGTATATGTATCAGCAGTAGTGTAGATATAAAAGTAGTGTAAATGTAAACAGTAGTAATAAATGTAAAACAGTAGTAATAAATGTAAACCGTATTAATAAATGTAAACAGTGAATGTAAACAGTAGTATGACTATAGGCAGTAATGTAGTACAAACATTAGTGCAAATATGAGAAGTAGTGCAAACTGAATGAGCACATGACCGAGAGTTTAGTGAATAACCCGTTTGATGACACAGAGTCCAGTGTTAAAATCTTTGTGTTGTGTGGTAATGTGTGAGACATAAACACATTGTGCCTCAAAGGCCATGGCTTTCCACTTGTAGTAAAAATAAAAAACTTGTAAACTAAACAGTGGAACGTTACATTATGGAGTCAACCTATTTTTTCCATTTGTATTTCTGCTGAGATCGTGCTGCAGCAAGGAATGCTCTGTTTTTCAGTGCCAAAGAGTAAAACTCTGAGCAAGACATTTCATAATTTAGACTGACAATGAGCTCACTTCTAATTAGTTCAGTAGAACATTTGTTTCGCACATCAGTCCACTTACTTTTCATGAAAGAGAAAATCCTTTCCACAAACCCAGTGGAAGATGGGATGCTGAGGACAAAGGATACAACAGCTGGATGTTGGGGAGGTCAGCTGCCTGAAGAACTTGCATCCACTTCTCTGCTGTTCCCTGGGACTGCCACCGTTCTTTCTCCTGAGGTGAGGTGGTGAGGTGGTCTATCAGGCTGTTTGCAGTCACACATTCCTCATACAGCTCATCCATAGACATGTTTAGCCTGCCAAAAGGTGTTAAAGTTCATTAGTGACACATAGCCTAGGTTATGTAGTGATAAATAAATGGAAAAACGTGTATTGTTTATATTTATAAATTTAGCATTGTATGTAAACTACATTTTGAAATGTATTTATTAATTACCTATATGAACTGTGATTTTTTAAAAGATGGACAAGGTTGTATGTTTGCATAGTGTAAAGTAAATTCACAATTATGTATTTATTTGTACGTGTCAATTGTACACTTTTGTTTATAACTATCAATAATTAAACATGGTTCACCACTACACTGGAAATTATTGAATTTTTACCTGCCAACCAGGTGAAGACTTTCAGTGATCTTCTCCATTTCCTCAAAGGATATTTTTCCAGATGCCAGAGAGAGGGGCTGAAGGTGAAAGAGCCAGTTTTCCTCTGAGAAGTCAAACCACTTCTGGACAGAACTGATGGCAGTGTTTAAGAAGGCTGTAAAGTCCTGCCTGGCCACACCAGCTTCAGATGGCAAGAGACGCTGCAGCTTTTTTCTTGTTTCGTACCCGTAGAACCCATCATCTCTTCTCTGAATTAACCTTCTCAAAAAAGAGTCCATGATGGAAAAGAGGTCAACAGATGTGGTTACATTCCTCTCTAGCTTTTTGACCACCTCTTCAAACAGACACATCACATTATTACAAAAGAGGAGGTAGACTTCCACAATGTCTGCTTCTTCTTCAACTCCATCAGAATCTTCTGTCAACCTCAGCAATGCTTTCAGGCGGCTTGGACATTCATCTCCAATGCTGATGAGATATGACTTAAGAGGGACCCAGTTCTGCAGCAGGCGATCGATTGCAGGGTTAAGTGACAGCCATCTTGTCACCACATGGCGCAGGATTTCATGGAATTCAACATCACAGAAGTCACAGAACTCTTTCAGGGATTCTCTCCTTTTGGCAGAGGTTGAAAAGAAACTGTATATCTTGAGGACAATATTTTCCACATCAACTGAGAGCTTGTCCAGAGATTTTTTTACAGTGTTATGGACAATATGTGCATGGCAGTTGCCACGAAGGATGTCACTGTTGGCCTCTCTCAATTTTGTGAAGACTGAGTTGTGGATGCCATAATTGACATTTGTGTTGTCAGCACTGAATGCAGAAACATAATCTAGGGATAGATCCAAATTTTCAAGGGAGCTTCGTATAATTTTGACTATCCCCTCAGCAGATTCATCTGGATTTTCAACAAAATCTATTACCTTGCTGACTACTCCATTCTCTGGTGTGAAAAACTGCACAACCAAGGGAAACATCTTCCGATTTCCCTTGTTTGAGGCATCGGTTTGAAGAGAAAATGGTAGTGGGTTCTTTTCACTTTTCAATTTTTGAACCACTTCCTCTATTGCTTTTGGACACAAGACATCTGTGACCACTGCCTCAGCCTTTGTCCTCCCACAGGACATCTTCTTGGCAATGCTGGAGTCATTCAGTGTTTGAAGAGTCAGTTTAAATCCACAATCAGCTGAATTGTAACTTAAAGCATGCTTCACAGTATGAAATATATGGGCTATTTCTGCAGCAGTCACCTGTAATTAAGGGACAAAATAAAAAAATACTTTATAAATTTGTGTAATTTAATTTTTTATTTATATAATTATTTTTAAATATATTTTATGCATTCATTTTTCAATTCTACTTGTTTATTACAATAATATTCATTCATTCATTCAACCTTTATTTATACAGGCTAGCCTCTATGATCTATGATCACATTTTTGGCCTGCTCACATTCATGCTCCTCACACTTTTACGCATTAAACTTATCATTACTCCCCCCCCCTCCTTTTTTATATATATATATTTTTTTTACATACCATATCTGCCTCTGGTGTTGCCCGGTGCAGAACAAATTGGTCAAGGGTTCTCCTGGTTTTGTTGTCTTTCACGTTTCTTATGTGTCCAACTGCAGAAGCATGCTGTTTCACATCACACTGTCCACCGTGGGCTACAGAAAAAGTACGCTTGCAGACAGTACAGTTGGCTTTGTAGCCATTATCATTCACGCGTTCCAGCCACTTCCTTTTCCCACTCGACTCTGTATTTTTGCAGCCGTTTCTTTTTTTTCCTGGGGGGAGTAGTCAGGCTCGAAGGTGATCTATGTTCACTGTTTAAATCACCTGAATGCTTGCCGCTTGCGTCCATGCTGCCTTCTTCTTCAAACCCTGTCGCTGCCGTGTCTTCCGTAAACAGCCAAGACTGGACCAATGAGATGAGCCGGATTCTGTAGTTTCAATCACGTGTGTAAAAGGCTGTCAGCTCATTGGTCACAGAGCAGAGCGGCTTCTTTACCGTAATAATTGACATAAAAGTGCATCATTATTGATCAACTCCATTGACGTTGACAGAATAGTTTTGATTCTCACGATATTACGGGACAAAGTGCGTCCCGTAATAGATCAGTAAGGGACACGTACTTTTGTTTCTAAATACGGAACGATTCCGTTTTTCAAGGGACGGTTGGCAACCCTAGTAGTCGGGCTCCTGCCAGTACTACCTCCAAAAGGAGTATTTTGGAGAGCTTGTACTCGCAGTTTTTTGCACTGGATGTGCAGAGAGGAGCGCTGAAAAAGCTGCGGAAATTGGACTGGAGCATGCGATCCAGAATTATGAATCTACAAGCCAACGTGTCCGTGAGTTTTTTGCCGAGAGTTAGCCTAGCGTAGCTACAAACCGGGCTAATCAAAGCTAACCGAGCTGGGTCACCGTAACCGGGTGCCGTAGCTGCGGGCTTCGTGAACAAATAAACCGGAAAAATACGCTGGTTGTTACGAAGAAACGCGGGCCGGTAAGCTGGAGGAGCTTTGTTGCAGCGAAAGAACAAAACAAAGCTGGGAGCGGAGGCTACAGGCTACAAGCTAACGCTAGCCATGTGCTGCTGATAAAAGCTAATGCGGCAAAACACCACGGAGTTGGGGATTGTTGCTACGGGCTGAAAATCTGTAGTCTGTGAACTGGTGAGGCCAGAGAGGCATTGGAGTGCTGCTGTGGGACAATAAATTACATCCAGGCCCCAGATGGACGAGAGCTGAGCTGAACTGGTTGCTGGTGGACAGGACCTGCGCTAAGCTGTTTGCTGTGGACGTGAGCAGAGCAGCAAGCTGGTTGCTGTTGGACGAGCAACGAGCGAGTTGCTGTTGGACGGGAGCAGTGCAGCAAGCTGGTTGTTGTTGGACGTGAGCAGAGCAACGAGCGAGTTGTTGTTGGATGTGAGCAGAGTAACGAATGAGTTGCTGTTGGACAGGAGCAGAGAAACAAGCTGGTTGATGCTGGACGTAAGCAGAGCAACAAGCTGGTTGCTGGTGGACGGGAGCAGTGCAGCAAGCTGGTTACTGTTGGACGGGAGCAGCGCAGCAAGCTGGTTGCTGTTGGACAGGAGCAGTGCAGCAAGCTGGTTGCTGTTGGACGGGAACAGTGCAGCAAGCTGGTTGTACGTTGTGACGTTTTGGGTTGAAATTATGGATGGAGAGGAGGAAATTAGTAACCACACTGGTACTGAGAATTCCACAGTGTTGTCCTTTTAATCAGCAAACATCTTCAACAACCTTACAAGCCCGGTTGAACGGCCGTTATATAAACAAACAAAATAAAATAGCATCCAAACAACCCGTAACGTTATTACCATAGAGAGCTAGTCCATGTGTGTGTCATCAGCACGTTTCTCCAACGCTCTCTACAGGGAGACGGTGGGCGCATGCGTGACATCATCAGTGATACTAGAGTGTCTTAAAGAGACAGTGCACAATTACGGTTGTTACATATTCCCCCCCGCCGAAAAAAAGGCTGCCCTCAGCCGAACACAGCAAAGGTACAGTCAGTAATTAACAAACTTCCATACATGGATAAGCTGTTAAAAAATTTAACGGAGAATATGCAGCACAATATTGTAAAACTGGCATACATGACAGTTTCCAACAAAAGAAACATTTGTTTGGATGACAACCGTGAAATGAAAACAGGGTAGTCCGGACAACTACAACCTTGGAATTCCTATTTTGCACTTTTTTTTTTTATGCCAGAACTACTAGTATAATACGTGAAAAACATTTAGACATGGCTCTTACAAAACATAGGTAATAGTCACCTAACATCAATGAACACAGAGTGACATAAAATGCAAATAAGGTCACTTCAGGTCTAACCTGGTGGTATGAAAAGGGTTGGTCCACCTATGGACTGACCAGTCAGCGGTGACCCTCGGCACATGTCTTTGTCTGAAGTTATAGGAAACACCAACAGCACCCTCATTGTCTGTAGGGAGCGAAGTGTTAACATCTGTCACCAAAGTAGTGTCAGTGTCTTGGACAGTGTTTTGGTCTACTAAGGGTAAAACAGAGTCAGTGTAGTCAAAATCAGTTTCAGTTGGGACGTCGTCAGAGACACTTGCATCGTCCAAGGCCTCACTGTCAAGCTCTGGGTCCAAAGGAAAAGGGGCCCAATGGTTGTCTGGTAAGCTGGAATCCAAATCTGCCGACGTCGTTTGCTTTGAGTGTTTGTTAGGTGAAGCCGTAGCCCAGGTGTAGAATGGTTGAAGGTTTGCGACGTGGAAAACTCCCGCTTTCTCTCCGGTGTCCACATTGGTTAGGCAATAGTTCACATCGGACATCTTCTTGTAGATACGATAGGGACCCGTGAAAAGGGGTGCCAGTTTTGCTGAAAAGTTAGATGATGCATCCGACTTTGGGTGTGATTTTGCTCTGACCAAATCTCCAACTTTAAAAGAGACCGGGCGTCTTCTTAGGTCGTAGTAATGTTTTCGCCTTGTATGGCTTTCTGCTAGAACCGTACTAGCATGGTCATGAGCATCTTGGATCGAAGCCCTCAGGTGATCTGAGCAAGACGTCTCAGGATCGTCCATTCCTTCCCACGACGGTTGTGTGATGAGGTCCAAGGGGGTGTCCAACTCTCGTCCATAGAGCATCATTGCTGGGCTCAGGCCTGTACTCTCATGAGGTGCTGTACGTAGTGCGAAACAGATCTGAGGAAGATATTTGTCCCAGGAAGTGTGTTTGTCCCCAATATATGCTCTAATAGCTGTTTTCAATGTGCGATTTACCCGTTCAGTTGCATTGGTTTGAGGATGGTAAGCCGTTGTCAGTCTGTGCTCAGTCCCAAGTGTCGCCACAACATTTTCAAACAGTTCACTGATGAAAGGCGTTCCCCTGTCTGAAATAAGGTAGGACGGAGAACCATGTCTGGCAAATATGTCAGTGATGAACTTATTAGCAGCAACTTGAGCTGTTGCTTCCCTCACAGCGTTCACTTCAATCCATTTGGAGAAATAGTCCACAAAAACAAGGATATACGCATTTCCCCTTTGTGTGCGGGGTAGTGGGCCAATGTAGTCCACACCTGTGTACTCCCACGGTCTTTGTGGTTGGATTGGGACCATTAGGCCTGCTGGTTTTCTTTGGGTAGGTTTAGTGACTTGGCATGCCCCACATGACATTACATATTTCTTTACGTCAGTGTTCATGTTTGGCCAGAAGAATCTGAGACGCAAGCGTGCCAGAGTTTTTGCGATGCCCAGGTGTCCAGCTGTAGGGTGATCATGATAATACTTGAGCAAATAACTACGGAGTGCAGTTGGGGCAAAAAGTTTAATCTGCTTAAGTGGGTGAAGACCACACTTTGTTTTTGGATCCATAAAATATAATAGTCCATCTTGCACAGTGTAGTTTTGCAGATCTTGGTTATACTCTTCCCTCGGTTGGTCGTTTTCGAGTTGCTGGAGCAAGGTGCTTGTGACTGGGTCCTCCAGTTGTAGCTGGCGAACATGAGGACGGTCTGACACAATTACAGGAGGCAGAGCACGAAGATCCATGCTTCCAATCGTGGCATAGGAAGGAAGAAGATCTATTGGTGCATCCACATCTGGGAGGGGATTACGTGAAAGGGCATCAGGCACTTTATTACGTTCTCCAGGTTTGTGGATGATGCTGAAGTCAAAGTCCTGAAGGCGAAGTGACCATCTGGCAAGTCTACCAGAGGGATTGGGTCGAGACATCAACCATTTGAGACTGCTGTGGTCAGTGAAAATAGTTACATGTAGACCTTCAACATAAGGTCGGAAGTGTTCCAATGCCCAGATAACAGCCAGACATTCTTTTTCTGGCGTTGAATAGGGCTTTTCTGACTTATGTAGCGCGCGGCTAGCAAAAGCCACAGCTACATCTTGTCCGTTCTCCTCCTTCTGCATCAATGCTGCCCCAAGTCCCGCATCACATGCATCGGTATGAATAAAGAAGGGACTCGTAAAATCTGGAAACTTCAGTACTGGTGCTGAAGTTATGGATTGTTTTAGGAAGTCGACAGCTGCTTGGCACCTGTCGTTCCAGTCGAACGGCACATCTTTTTTTGTGAGGGCGAAGAGTGGCTCTGCGTGGCTGGCATAGTCCCGTACAAAGCGACGATAGTAGCTTGTTAAGCCAAGGAACTGTCGCACCTGTTTTGTCGTGGTTGGTACTTTAAATTCGGTCACGGCTCTTACCTTGTCGGGGTCAGGGTGAATACCGGATGGTGTGACTCGGTAGCCGAGGAAGGTGAGTTCTGTAAGGCAAAATTGACATTTGCTCAGTTTCAATGAGAGGTTAGCAGATTTAAGCCTGTTAAGGACCTCCTCTAAGTCAAGTAGATGCTGCTCAAAAGTTGGTGATGCGACAACAATATCATCTAAATACACTGTACATGACTTATAAATCAGGCCAGCCAGGACATTGTTCATGAGTCGTTGAAAAGTCGCAGGGGCATTACATAAGCCAAAAGGGAGGACCTTGAACTGAAACAGGCCAGAATGCGTGATGAATGCGGTCTTTGATTTAGCTTGTTCAGCGATGGGGACTTGCCAGTAACCTCGAGCAAGGTCTAATGTTGTCAGAAACTTTCCTCTTGCCAAAAAGTCCAATGATTCATCCACTCGTGGGAGTGGGTAAGAGTCCTTCACAGTCAGTTGATTTAGACCTCGGAAGTCAACACAAAACCGTGGTTCACGAGGGGGTTTGTTCACAATGACCACGGGAGCCGCCCATGGTCCAGACGCTGGTTCAATGATGTCATCCTTCAGCATCTTTTGTATTTGTTCTTCAATGATTTGTTTTTTTGCTGGTGAGGAGCGGTAAGGTGGTAGGTTAATTGGTTTTGCATCCCCAGTGATAATGACATGTTCTGCCAGAGAAGTGCGGCCTAGGTGACCATCAAACAGAATACTGTAGTTGTCCAACAACTTCAACAGTCTTGCTTTTTCTGTAGCACTCAAGTTAGCTTCTTCGACTTTCTCGTTAAGTGATAGTGTTGGAGTGTTCTGTAGAGTCATCGTCCCACACTCAAGGTCAGTCTCCACAAAGTCATTTTCACATGGTTCATCCAGAAATGGGGGATTGTTATCCATAATTACTGTTCTGGTTGGTACATGAATTGTTAACGACGTGCGAGTCATGAAGTCCATCCCAAGGACCAAGGGGGATGATAGGTCTTGTACTATCACAAATCGTTGGTAGATTGACTTGCCCATAAATCCAATGGTCAACCAGGTTACTCCTAACGGATTGCAGTCCTTGCTGTTGGCCAGTCTTATGGGAGTGCCATTGATTCTTTAACGAGACGTTTTGGGTCTTTTCGGGAATCAAGTCTGCATTTACTGCTGAAAGTGTAGACCTGTGTCTAATGTGGCCTCCAGAGCTGTTCCTTTGAAGTTCACTTTAACTCTGAAAGGGGTGTTCCAAGGTGATTGTGAAGTTCCATCTTCAACATGATTGAGCATGGGTGGTGAACTTGGGCTTGACACAGGCAATGAGGGCGGAGTTACTGACTGGGGGGAGGGTTGGCCCTGTGAAAAACTCTCCCCCCCTGAAGTTTCCCTGTCTCCTACCCGCAGGATTGGTTTCTCTCGTCGCGTCAGCGCTTTCTGGTTCCGCAGGTGGAGTTTGTGGACGCTCTCTCATAGGTCTCGTGGAATGTCGAGCTCCTTCGTACTCAGTGGAACAGTTCGGGCATGTGCGGGATGTAACGCCAGGCATGGAACATCTAAAGCAATAGGTTCCACCATCAGTTCTATTTTTCCCTTGGACTCTTGACGTCTGCCGCAGGTTGGTGCCGAGAACAGAATGCAGTTCATGGGCCCGCAGCACCAAATCCATTACTGATCTGACAGGTGTTCCATACAGTGCCACCCTGTATTTCTCTACTGCATGTTTACAGATAAGGTCAATCTGTTCTTGCTCGGATGGAGGGCTCCTTAGTTTTTTGAACTCACTGAGCATATGGGTCACAAACGTGGGGAGAGGTTCTTCGGGGTGCTGAAAACTGTCTAAAATACCTCTCATAATATTCTCCTGGTTGTCAGTAGGTAAGAACACAGTTCTGAAAAGTTCACAGAATTCAGTCCAAGTAGATACATGAGAGCTAAGGACGCTAAACCACTTCCTTGGTTCCTTAGCTAGGAAATGTGGCAGTTCTTTGAGAATCTGTGTGTCTGTTAAGTCCAATGAGGTCTTATAAGCCTTGATAGATTGTAGCCATTCTTCTGGGTGGACACCACCATCATTAGTGAACACAGAGGGTTGTAGTTTTGCTTGGTGTAAAGCGGCAGTGAGGACTCTGGTGGTATTAATTAGCTCTAGTGAATCCAAATCGGTCTGAGGTGAACCCCTCGAGGACCGAATGTGGTCGGGTGCTGGGTTGTATTGCTCTTTTTTTCTGGTGTGCAGATTAGACACATATGGAGTAGATGATGCTTGAGGGAAAGGTTGGGTAACCTGAGTACAGGTAGTCCCCGATTTACGAGCGCTCTGATCTGCGAGGTTCCAGACTTACGAGCTGCGAATTTTTGGAAAAAACGAAAAAAATACTGAGTTTTCATGTGTTTTTTCACCACAGTTAGTTAGCTAAGCATATGGACACACGTTTCCGATCATTTTTATGCACTCATAAGCAGTTTTTGGATGAAAATAGAGTGTTTGTAGTCGCGCTAGCGAAAACCGTTCCAATTTACGAGCGAAATTCCGGATTTACGAGAGAAATGGCGGCCGTTCCAAATTACGAGATTTCCGGTTTACGAGCGCCTCGTTGTAACGGATCTCGCTCGTAAATCGGGGACTACCTGTAGTTGGGACTCTAGAGGCAGTTTTTGTTTGTTGAGTCCAACGCTCCAAAATGTTTTTCTGGAGATCCAAAGAATCATGCAGGCATTGTTGAAGCATGTCCACTTCTGCTTTTAAACTTTGTACTTTATGTTCAAGGTCAGAGGTATTGTGTCTGGTCATGTTTTGATTTGGAAGCAACCTGAAGTCTATATCATCACACAGATCAGTCAAGTCAGGGTGAGTGGCCATAATGCACACTTATCTGAACCCAACGCTTTATAATTAAAATAATCCCAAGAATTTGTAGCAAGGAAATACTTTCAACAGTCTTTTTTTTTTATTTTTTATTTTTTTTTAACACCCAGGCACAGTTTCAGCTCACCCCGGAATTACACTGCACGCGGCTCCGCCCCGCTGCGGTCCGCATGTCGCAGCTGACGTGAGTCCTCGCCCACTGCCTCCGCTCCCCTCAGGTCCGCCTGGATGCGCCGCTCCAAGACACGTGCGAGATCGCGCGATAAATCAAGTGATAAATAAGTAAGTCAGAACAAAACAATTCATTCGGTGGAAAGAAGGAGAACAACTGTAGAGAGACTGCTGCCTTGATCTTCTCTCGTAAATGAGCTACATGGTTTGAGCAACAGGAAGTGATGTTTACATTTCAGAATAAAATACTTTTTTATTTATTTATTTTTGTATTGCGTTATTAGGTGTAGTCATAGTCATAAATATAATAGTTTAGTCATAGAATAGTCATAAATGATAGTTTGACAGCATTTTTGTACAAATAAATCCGTATAGAGCTAGGATTAGTCCGCCCGTGGTGATTTTATTTTGTAAATACGGAAGTTGTGCTCGTTCCTTTTCCTGTTGGTGCGACGTAATCTTCAAAAGTTGACTCCGGCACAGCTCCGTCATCCGGCAGAAATAGAAAAATTTCTAATTTTGACGGACTGCCGTCCGCTCTCCGCAGCTCACCGCCGCCGTGCGGAGCCAGTGTAAATTCTGTCATTGATTATAATGGGTGCGTATTTGCTGCGGAGGTCGGACCGGAGCGGGGCGGAGCCGTAACGCATGTAGTGTAATTCCGGGGTGAGTCTCTCTTTTTTTTTTTCTTTCCAATACTAATGGCTTCAGTTCAGTCTCTTTTTATTTTTTTTATTTTTTTTAATGCAGTACTCACAGTTTCAGTTCAGTCTTTCTCTTTTTATTTTCCACCATACCCAGCTTCAGTTCAGTATCTTCTCAGAGGAATTTAAAAATCATGCAGGTTTGATCCAGTGCAGAGCTGAGTTCCATGAAAAACGTGACTTTCAAAGACTGTTTTAGAAGAGGCAGTTTTTTTTTTCTTTCTTTAGCGTGGCTCTCAGGCTCAGCTGATGAGGGGTTTTCCCGCTTTGCTCCGCTGCTGCGAGGGGCTTTCCGTTTCACTCTGCTGCTCACCCATGCACTTTCAGCAATTATAAAGCATGCTCTGACTCACGTCAAGCTGGCGCAGTTGATCCAAAGTTAACACCGTTAGGGGATGAGGCTGGGGACCATATTATATTCCAAAAACAACGTTGCTGATTCCGTTCGTAGCTCCGTCGGCTGCGTCTGGGATAGTTTGGTTTGTTCCCGCAGGTATGGCGGCGGACGTCCACAAGGAAACCACAACGGTTTAATCGTCAGCTGGTAAATGCTGTCTTCTGAGGTCAGGGATAAAATGTTCGGGCGCCATTTGTAACGTTTTGGGTTGAAATTATGGATGGAGAGGAGGAAATTAGTAACCACACTGGTACTGAGAATTCCACAGTGTTGTCCTTTTAATCAGCAAACATCTTCAACAACCTTACAAGCCCGGTTGAACGGCCGTTATATAAACAAACAAAATAAAATAGCATCCAAACAACCCGTAACGTTATTACCATAGAGAGCTAGTCCATGTGTGTGTCATCAGCACGTTTCTCCAACGCTCTCTACAGGGAGACGGTGAGCGCATGCGTGACATCATCAGTGATACTAGAGTGTCTTAAAGAGACAGTGCACAATTACGGTTGTTACGTGAGCAGAGCAACGAGTGAGCTGCTGTTGGACGGAAGCAGGACAGCGAGCGAGTTGCTGAAGACGGAAGCAGAGCAACGATCGAGTTGCTGTTGGACGGGAAGCAAGCTGGTTACTGTTGGACATGAGCAGAGCAGCGAGCGAGTTGCTGTGGACGGGAGCAGAGCAGCGAGCGAGTTACTGTGGAACAGTGAATTTCTGTATCCAGACCAGAAGAAGCAGGCGAGATGAGTCCTGGGAAAACAAAGAAAACGGAGCAGCAGAGACAGGAGTCGGCGAGTAAAAAATCGGTGGATAAAAATCTGGAGTTAATGGAGGAATTGAAAAATGCAGTAAACGTTCTCACTGTGGAACTTGCAAGTTTGAGAGCTGAGCAAAAAAACTTTAATCAACTGGTAGAGGAGATGAAACAAATGAAAGCTCAGGAGGTCATCAGAGAAGAACGATTAGCTCAATTGGAACAAAAGTGTGAGGACATGGAACAATACATAAGAGGCGAGAACATGGTCATTTCTGGACTCGAGCTTAAACGCTGGTCATCGGCTGATGTAACTAAAGGCGTTAACACGAGTGAAGGAGGACGACCAGAACAACTGCAGTCTCTGGAGAATCAGGTAGTCACTTTCTTAAATGGCAAAGACATTGACATTAAACGTGATGACATTTCCACCTGTTACACACTGCCCAATAGAGTTAACAAAAATAAACCATCAGTAGTCGTGAGATTCATTGGAAGGAATCAAAGAAATAGGGTAATGATGCAGTCAAAGAAACTCGCAAAAACTGATGTCTTCATGAATGAACACCTAACTAAAAAAAACGCAAACATTGCACATGCAGCAAGGTTGTTGAAAAAGAATGAAAAAATAAAAAAAACTTGGACAAGAAACGGAAACATCTGGATCAAAGTACATGAAAATTCTCAAGCTAAAATAATAAAAGAACTGAAAGACTTAGACACATTTTGATGAGCTCAAAAATGACAAATCACCAATCACTATCACATGTTCATACACAAAAATTGACAAAAATGAACAAACAAACAAATACATTAAAACATGACAGCAACAAACGAAGACTCAGAATTTAAAATATACAATGTTGAAGATATGGTTGATGCAAACTTTTATCCTGCTATAAAAGACTGTGAATACTATAATGAAGAAAAGTTTAATGACATCAATATAACAAATGGAGATCTCTCTATTATTCACATCAATAGTAGAAGTATAAATGCAAATATATCCAAAATAACAGATTATTTAAAACAGTTAAACAGAACTTTTACATTAATAGCACTGTCAGAGACATGGCTTAATGATGAAAACAAAAATAATGTTCACATCGAAGGATATGAATTATATCATTTAAACAGAAACAATAAAAAAGGTGGTGGAGTAGCTCTATTTGTCAAAAATGAAATAAAGTGTAGAATAATTAAAGAAATGTCAATAATTGTTGACAATCTTATGGAAATAATAACAATAGAAATATTAAACGAAAATGCTAAAAACATATCCATAAGTTGTGTATATCGATCACCAGGATCAAATATAGAAATATTCACCGATAAAATCATACAACTACTGGAAAAGAGTTTAAATAAAAAAGTTTTCTTGTGTGGAGACTTTAATATTGACCTGGGAAATAAAACGGATTCAAATAACATCAGCACATTTCTAAATTCAATGTATAGTTTAAATCTTTATCCGTTAATATCAAAACCAACAAGAATTACAACTCATAGTGCTACGATAATTGACAACATTTTCACAAATATAACTAATGGGGATATGACAGGTGGTATCTTAACAACTGATTTAAGTGATCATTTACCAGTTTTCACTATCTACAGAAATGATCAAAACATTACAAAAGAAGTTACAATTAAGAAAAAAATAATAAACACATCAAAAAAAGCTATGGATCAATTAAAAGATGATTTACAGAAGCAAAACTGGAAGGACGTGTATATTGATGATGTTAACAGATCATATGATGAATTTATGAACATTTTAGAAGCTCTGTATGAAAAGAATTGTGTGCAAAGAAATCGTAGAAAAAGAAATATTGTTGACCAACCTTGGATGACTAAAGGGTTGAGAAATGCTTGTAAAAAAAAAAACTTGTATTTATGTTTCTTAAAAACGAGAACACAACAAGCTGAAGAAAAATATAAAAAATATAAAAATAAATTGGTAATGATTATAAGAAGATGCAAGAAAGAATACTATAGTGATTTATTAAACAAGAGCAATGGTGACACTAAAACAACATGGCGAGTAATAAATGATGTTCTAAAAAGTCATAAAGCAAAAACGAACATTGCAAAATATTTTGTGAAAGATGACAAAGAAATACATGATGAGAATGATATCGTAAATGAATTTAATCAATATTTTGTAAATATTGGATCAAGCCTTGCAGCTAAAATACCAAAAGTAGATAATAAGGTGTGTCATTCAATTAAAAGTTGCACCAACAGTATTTTTCTTAGTGGAACTAACAAAGAGGAAATTATGAAAATGGTAAAAAATCTCTCAGACAAGAGATCAAAAGACTGGGTGGACATGGATATGATGTTCGTAAAAGAAATAATAAGTTATGTTATTGAACCGTTTACATATATATGCAATTTATCTTTTTCAACAGGAATATTTCCAGATAACATGAAAGTAGCAAAGGTAATTCCTCTTTTTAAAAATGGTGATAAATGTGTATTCAATAATTATAGGCCAATATCCTTATTACCACAGTTCTCAAAAATTCTAGAAAAACTATTTGTGACCAGATTGGATCAATTTATTGATAAACAAAATATTTTAAGTAGCAGTCAGTATGGGTTTAGAGAAAAAAACTCTACGTCAATGGCTCTCATGGATTTAATGGAACAAATAACTAATGCTGTCGATCATAAACAGTACTGTGTTAGTGTTTTTGTTGATCTAAAAAAAGCATTTGATACCATTGACCACACCATTCTCCTTGAAAAACTAAATAAATATGGTATTAGAGGACCAGCATTACAGTGGGTATCTAGCTATTTGAAGGACAGGAAACAGTTTGTGCAAATAAATGATGTTAGATCTGACCTCCGTGATATCACTTGTGGAGTTCCTCAGGGTTCTGTGCTTGGACCAAAGTTATTTATTTTATATGTGAATGACTTGGTAAATGTGTCAGGACTACTTAAATGTGTTCTTTTTGCCGATGACACCACATTTTTCTGTTCGGGTAATGACATAAAACAGATTTTGGATATGATGAAAACAGAATTTATAAAAATACAAACTTGGTTTAAATTAAACAAATTATCTTTGAATTTAGATAAAACTAATTACATGATATTCAGTAACAAAAAGAGAATTGTTGATGACGATCCATTTGAAATTGAAGATGTTGTGATCTGTAAAGTGAGTGAAGTGAAGTTTCTGGGTGTTATCATTGATGACAAACTGACATGGAAACATCATGTAAATTCCATTAAAAAAAATAGCTAGATCAATTGCAGTACTGTATAAAGTCAGGGATTTTTTAATTGATAAAGCTTTGCATATGTTGTATAACACAATCATTGCTCCACATTTAATCTATTGTATTGAGGTTTGGGGAAAAGCGTGCAAAACTATTACAAAGCCTGTTTTTATTTTACAAAAGAGAGCTGTAAGAGTAATCACCAGAAAACATTTCAGTCACCCATCAAACACTTTGTTTCTTCAGCTAAACTTATTGAAATTCCAGGAATTGGTAGAATATAGTATTTTATCAGTTATGTATAGGGCTCATAATAACACATTACCTTTAAATATCCAAAGAAATTTTATAAAAAGACAAAGTTATTACAATCTCAAAGGGACAGAGATATTCATCAAACCACAATTCAGAACCAGCTTAAAGGGACGGTCTACCTCAATTCAGGGAGTTCGATTGTGGAATGCTCTGGAGAGTGATGTTAAAAATGAAAAATCAATGTATACATTTAAGAAAAAGGTCAAAAAGGACTTGCTCAAAAACTATATATGATGTAACTTTGCGTGTTTGTGTATTACACTTATGTTGTACTTATGATGTAGCTTAGTGCGTTTGTGTATTACAGTTAGAAAAATTAAGTAGAGTTATTCATTTTGTGAAGCAGTTTGTGTATTACAGTTAGAAAAAATTAAGTAGAATTATTCATTTTTGTGATGTATTTTGTGTATTACAGTTAGGAAAATTAAGTAGAATTATTCATTTTGTGAACATCTTGATGTTGTGCCATCTTTTAGTTTGTGTATTACAGTTAGAAAAATTAAGTAGAATTATTCATTTTATGATCTAGTTTGTGTATTACAGTTAGGAAAATTAAGTAGAGAAAAAAAGTGTGATGTAGTTTGTGTATTAGTTAGAAAAATTAAGTAGAATTATTCATTTTGTGATGTAGTTTGTGTATCACAGTTAGAAAAATTAAGTAGAATTATGGGTGATGTAGTTTGTGTATTACAGTTAGAAAAATTAAGTAGAATTATTCATTTTGTGATCTAGTTTATGTATTACAGTTAGGAAAATTAAGTAGAATTATTCATTTTGTGATGTAGTTTGTGTATTACAGTTAGAAAAATAAGTAGAATTATTCATTCTGTGATGTTGCTTGAAGGTTATCATTGGTTGAACAAACTGTGAAATAAGGGGCAGATATAATAAGATTTCATCTTCTTTCTGCTCCCTTCATTTTATCCTACTTGTATTCTTGTATCTGATGAAACTGTCTTGTATTGTTCTTTTAAAATGAATGAATAAACATCAATCAATCAATCAATCAATCAATGGTGAAAGAACTGAACCCAGGAATGTAGATCTACTTGGGGAGCTTACTGTCCAACAAATCTCACTTGTAAATGAGTCTTCGAGGCTCAATGTGACTTATCTGTTTAAATAAAGGTTGAATGAATGAATGAAAACTTTATTAAAATAAAATGGAAATAAAATCATCTGGCATGCAAACAATGCTCAACTGAAGATAAATGAGATCTGAACTACGTTTGTAGACAGACTGAGGCCGATGGGTGGAGTGTCTGCAGCTGTGACAGGAGACAGATAGAGCTGCTGACGTACGAGGAAGAAGTCGGTGGAGACTCAGAGGAACAAAAACTGAACATAAAAGAACAAAACAAATGTTGACTCCTAATAATTATCCTAATAATAATCACATATGCACTGATTTAATAATCTAACCTCCCAAACCCCTGGACTTCTATTGTGCAATACTGACATTCCATACTCAATCACCTTACCTCTTAACTACCTCACTAATATCCACAATGTGCAATATTCAAATGTACATAATTGTGAAATAACATGTTTGTTTGTTTTACTTTCGTAGTGCTATTATATCTATATTGCATTATATTTTATATTTTTAGGTGTGTATTTTCTTTAAGCATGTTTTGCACTGAAAAAGGAGTGGCTCTCAATCTCATTGTACTTGTGTAAAACGACAATACAGGCATTCTGATCCTGATTCTGAATTGTAGCAGATGTTAAATCCCAGAACCATACGTGACTTGGACTGTCGGACTTGTGCACAGTGAGCTCTCAGAGTCTGGTGACTGTCCCCGGCTCCCATCCGGCCTCGATTTACAATCTGCTTCAGTTGTTGATAATGGCTCCGAACAGGCTGATGCTTCCTGTCGGCGTTACGCTCTGATAAAGTTACCGGTGCAGGATGACCAACATGGAGCAGCGCTTTGTGTCTGTAAAGACAATGAGCTCTTAAATAAGCATCAGCTCATAAAGAGATTTGTTTCCTCCAAACACATGAAACAACTCAATACCTACAGACTGGGCTCGATGCAATCTGTCTGATGGTCTGGATAAAACTTATGGGCTAATAATTGGTAATATTATTATTTATTATGTCATGAATACAAGCTGCCAGATGTCTATTTCTTACCTTGAACACATTTAAACAAGTCAAGGTGTCACTGATGCATCGTTACTCCTTTTATTCTCTCTTTTATTTAGGTGTTAATTAAAAAGGCTGCTTGATGAGTCTTTTATAACAAAAATAAAAAAATCTACTGGTAATATGTCACTTGGGAAATTTGCTATAAAGTCTTTTTTTTTCATTTGATGCGCTTCATTTGTCAGATTTTCCACATGGAATCAGGTTAGCTTAAACTAATATTTTGCACACATACAATACGCGTAATAAAAAGCATTTGAATGCACCTAAAATAGATGCTTTTATTAAAATACAAACGGCATGATCTTATTAAAAAGCACCGCACACACTGCAGCGACTGAAGAAATGGGGGCTCTCAGGTGCGTGGCCTTCAGATTTTTAACAAATAAGAAGTGAAAGCACTGCAGTTGCTAAAAATACAAAAAGGCAAGTGGAGGGCAGACGAAAAGAGCTGCGTGAGACTGAACAAATAAATGTGTGCAGGTAAACAACGCAGACGAGAGAGAAGCTTTTAGATCCCGAGTGAACAAAAGAAGGCAGCGCTACAAAAGAAAAAAACATGTGAAAGGTGTGTGGGTAGTTGGTGGTCTGAGGGTGGTCGCACGCAGTGAATGTGTCGTGAATCTACATTTTACTCTAAACCGTTTCAATAAAATGGATCCTGAAACATGGGATGACAGCAAAAATCAGGGTTCATTTGAAGTATTTATTTATTTATTTTTATTTAAATTATGTATTCATTTCAGATATTTAAAAAAAAACACAAGAAAACTATTTACAAAACCACATTAAAACAAATTAATACATGAAATGAAAGGAAGCAGAAGAAGAAAAACTCTTATTATATCCGCCCCTTCTTTAAACTAAATCAATTCAAACAATCAATTCAAACAACAATCACATATAGAGAAATATAACATAATAAATAACTCATCACACTGTAACATAAACCAATTTATGAATATTTATTCCGAAATTTAGTTTTAATAATTTTCTTAAACTTAGACATTGACTTTGCAATTTTGGTATCAGTTTCCAAACCATTCCACAGACCTATTCCATGAATTGAAGTAGACCTACTCCTTAAGTGGTTCTATGCTGTGGCATAACAAAAATATCTGTTCCCTTAAGATTGTAGGTACTTTTCTTTTTTACAAAAAGCGTTTGGATATTTGAGGGTAATGTGAAGTTCTGAGCTTTGTACAAAACTAAAATAATATTCAACCAAATCATAAAACTTCAGCAACTTCAATTTACAAAACAATACATTTGATGGATGGCAGTAATGTTTTCTTGTAATAATTCTTATAGCTCTGTTCTGTAAAATAAAAATAGGCTTAGTTATAGTTTTACACGCTATACCCCAAACATCAACAGTAAATTAAATGTGGGACTATAATTGTATTACCGGTATATAACAAATACAGTGCTTTATCATTTAGTAAATCTCTAACTCTATACAGTATAGCACTGCAATGGACCTAGATATTTGGGTTTTTACCAAAATGTATGTGTTGTTTCCATGACCCTATCATCAATAATTACACCCAAAAAATTCACCTCCTTTACCCTGCACATCTCAACACCATCAATCTTAAAAGGAACATCAACAGTTATCTTTTTCTTACTAAATATCATATAATTGGTTTTATCCAGATTCAACGATAACTTATTTAATTTAAACCAATATTGTATTTGAACAAACTCAATATTTATTAACTCAAACATTTGTTCCAAATCTTTACCCAAACAAAAGAAAGTAGTGTCATCAGCAAAATGAACACATTTAAAGACACTGGACACCTTCATTAAATAATTTACATATAAAATAAACAAATTAGGTCCAAGTACGGAGCCCTGTGGTACTCCAGATAAAACATTGCATAAATTAGATCTTACATCATCTATTTGAAAAAAACTGTTTTCTGTTTTTTTAGATAACTAAATATCCACTGCAATGCAAGTCCTCTAAAACCATATTTTTTTTAACTTATCATGTAAAATGGTATGGTCAATAGTGTCAAAGTATAAACTCGTGGCCGAACAGCTGAACACCTCAAGACCTCGAAATAAAAATACCCTCTCTCAACATAGATTTGCTCACATTTATACCTTCAATTGACGTCAGAGGGTTATAAACACTTGTCAGTTCTTTCCCATCTTAGGAAACATCTTGAGGGGAAAACAAGGTAACAAATTCTTCTCAGGTCATCATGACAAAAGACAGCTGTGTGCACTCCTAATACGAAAACAGTTCAGATGGAAACTGGGGCCTTGCGTGGACATTCCTTGGTCTTACTGGAAAACACTTACATGCATGACCTTTTTTGGAAATGCAAGTTCACCACTTCCAATGCACCGTCCTGTTTAAGTCTTGATGTTGGGTGAAACTTTCAGAGTGTTGAGTTTATCCGACGGGACAGTTTGACGGAGGGTTGCAGCTCTGCAGCAGGCAGCAGATCGATTGTCCCGCTGAGGAGCGCGCTGGAATACCATCTCAGTAAAAGATGGACGGCATTTAAGAAGTGCAGAAAGTAACTGAGAGCCATTTCTGATTTGATCCGAGCGGCTGTGCAGGAATCTAAAAAAACAAGGGGTTATTTAAAAAATAATAATAATACTTAAAAAGCAGTTAAGATTTTACAGTTTAAGGTTTTTGTTTATCGGACCTGCTCAAATCGAGTTCATGGTTCTAATGATCTTTTTGTTTCTAATCCTTTCATTTAATTCCTGGTTTGTTTCAGTCAGTCTTATTTTCGGTTCCTCCTTCACACCTGCTCCTAATTTCTAATCACACGCCTGCAAATAATCACTTGTTTTCCACCAGGTGACCTCAGCAAACACGAAAATAGCTTTAACCATCACATTTTCCACTCTAGAGATAAAAATGTATTGTGGTCCTGACTAAACTCCTCTAGAAGGGGTAATTACCTATACTGTTATGCAATTAACTCACCTGTTTAGGAATTAACTCACCTGTCAATAGGTAACTCTTCTGTTCAGTAATTAACTCATCGGTTCAGTAGTTAACTCACCTATTTAGTAATTAATTCACCTGTTAATCAGTTAACTCACCTATTCAGTAATTAACTCATCTGTTCATTTGTTAACACACCTGTTCTGTCATTTACTCGCATTTTCAGTATTTAACTCGTCAATTATGTATATAACTAACCTGTTCTGTAATTAATTCACCTATTCATTAGTTAACTCACCTGTCCTGTAATTAACTCACCTGTTCAGCAGTTAACTCTTCTGTTCATTAGATAACACTCCTGTTCATTAATTAACTCATCTATTTATTAGTTAACACATCTGTTTTAGTACCTAACTCACTTATTCAATCATTAACCCATCTTGTCATTTGGTAACACACCTGTTTAATAGTTAACTAACCTGTTCATTAGGAAACACACCTATTCAATAATTAACTCACCTGGTCCTTAGTTAGCACATCTGTTCAGTAGTTAACTCACTTTTTCATTAGTTAACTCACCTGCTCATTAGTTAACTCACCTATTTAGTAATTAATTCACCTGTTAATCATTTAACTCACCTATTCAGTAATTAACTCATCTGTTCATTTGTCAACACACATGTTCTGTCATTTACTCACATTTTCAGTATTTAACTCATCTGTTCATTAGTTAACACACATGTTCTGTAATTTACTCGCATTTTCAGTATTTAACTCGCCAGTTATGTAAATAACTAACCTGTTCTGTAATTAATTCACCTGTTTACTAGTTAACTCACCTGTCCTTTAATTAACTCACCTGTTCATTAGTTA
>JBBPBX010005424.1:8824-22419 GCA_038048925.1 Garcialebias charrua
ATATATATACATAGATATATAGATTTTTTTCTTCATTTGTTGTATGACAAAAAATTTAAAACAAAGCTTTTATAAAGTATTTATCTGCTTCTTTGTTTCCCTCTCTCGTTGAGATCATTTTTCAAAATAAATATTTATGAAGCATAAATAAGCAGCTGAATCTGTGATATAAGGCCCAAACCTGGCAGAGCTTCAATTATCTCTCAGATATTCTGGATGGAGTCCAAATAAGAGCCCATTGAGCCTTTATAATCTCCACAACGCATCGAGTGTGACCACTTGTGCTAATGGACTCATTCATTAAGCTAATTAATCACTAATTATGTGTAGATTCCACCAAATTTATAGTATATTTTCATTTGTTTGCATTATTATCATATCTGCAAGTGTTGTTGGACAGAAAATTATTTCTTTAATAAGGGAACATGTATTTTGTTCATATTATAATGTAAATGTATTTATGTCTGTGCACAAAATGTAATGAACCTTTCCAATAATTTGCTGTGCACGTGTAATTAATGCAGAGACGGCAGCAGGATGCTCCGACTCGTACCTGCAGCAGTCTGATGAATGTGTGACTCTCAAAGCTCAGACTGGAGTCCTTGAAGTGAGATGGACCACCGCCTGCAGGAACTTTAGAAAGCAGCTTTTACTTTGAAAAAAAAAAGATGCTGGTGTGACAACTGAAAGTTATGCACCATAACTCATGTTCCCTGAAGGAAGGGAACGAGGTGCAACATAATTGCTATGGGAAATTGCGCCCCGCGCGATTACCTAAAGGAATGCACTCACGCCTTTATGGCCGGGGCGTCAGCGTCACGCCAGAGTCCCCACCCTCTGGGTATTTAAGACGCGGACGCCCATCCTACTTTCTCCAAAATGCTCTTCACCAAGCTTTCAGCATTGAAAGGGCCAGGTATGTTGCACCTCGTTCCCTTCCTTCAGGGAACATGAGTTATGGTGCATAACTTACAGTTCCCTTATCAGTCAGTCACTCGGTGCAACATAATTGCTATGGGAACGTAATTCATTCACGCCCTTGAAATGATCAGTAAAATGCAAGTGAGAAAATCTGCCTTAATACGGCAGGCATTTCCCAGCCGCTCTACAAGGTATGTAGAGGGCACAGCCTGAGAAGAAAAATGCCACATGTAGAAACATCAACCTGATGTTGCCACTGGACACCTTGGTGAAACACCAGCTAGAGGCAGCACAAGCGTGCTCCGCTAGTGTGATTACCCATCATCTCCTTCTTCCCTGGAAATTTTGAGAAGCAGGAGGAAAAGAGCAAGGGACCCCTTACGCCACTGGCAACCAGATGGCAATGTGGAGGTAAAGAACCCAGTTCAAGCACAGGGTAACCTTCCAGGTCCCAGGGGGAAAGAATTTAATATATACAAGGGGCACGCACGAGTCCCTCATCTGCTCCTTGAACAGACAACTTACTAGAACTGTCAAAGGGGGCCCATCCTGATGTTGGAGACCTGTTAAAGGAGAGGGGAACCCTTCCACTGAACATCTCCCAAGTTAACACAAACACCAAGGGACTCCCTTGTGTATGTTGTTGCTGTTTGTTTTTTGGAGAAAAAACAACCAAACCTTAGGCCCTCAGCCAGTTCCCTTCAGTGGCCAGGCTGAAAGCTACCACAGCTCCGGACGTGGGTGTAGAAGCTGCCCACGTGCCTGAGTCAGCAGGTCCCTGTGAGAAGGCAACTGCCATGGTATCCCTGATAACATTGAGATCAGTTCCGGGAACCACGGTTTCTGGGGCCACCTGGGGGCCATCAGTATCAGGGAGAGGGCTCCCTTACGTACACGTTCCAGTGTCACCTGGATCAGAGGGACAGGTAGAAAAGCACAGTACAGCACCCTTGCTGGCCAATCATGGGCCAGAGCATCCATTCCCAACGGTGCGTCTGTTTCCTTCAAAGAGAAGTAAAGGTCACACTGTGAGCTAGCCCTGTAAGCGAACAAGTCCACTGAGGCTCTCCCAAATCGTGACCAGACCTGTTCCACGACTCGTGGATTCAGTCTCCATTCTGACACCAAGAGAGGCCCTCTCGAGAGGGCATCCGCTCCATAATTCAGTTCACCAGGAACATGAGTCGCCCTGAGCGACAATATTCTCGGAGCATACCACGTGAGCATCCTCTGTGTCAGTCCAAGAAGGGCTTGAGATCTTGTCCCTCCCTCCCTGTTGATGAAGGACACTGTGGTCCTGTTATCTGATTTCACTAGGATGTGCTGCCTTGCAATCAGACCTTTGCCAAAAAAGTATTTTACTGACAGGAATACGGCCAACAATTCCAAGAAGTTGATATGTAATCTCGCTTCCTGTTCTTTCCAAAGGCCTCGGGCGTTCTGATTTCTGCAGACTGCCCCCATCCGGTTTTCGAGGCGTCCGTAGTGATGACCACACGGGATGACACCCTACCTAGCGGGCCCACTTCCGCGAAAACAGACAAGTCTCTCCAAGGTTCCAGGGTCCTCAGGCACTCTGAATCGATCCTAACCTTTCCTGCTTGACCAGGCAGGGCGGGCCGTGTCTGTTGGTTTAGCCACACTTGTAGGGCCCGCATTTTCAGCAATGCGTGTGGCACACAGGGTATGGCTGCCGCCAAGAGGCCTAAGAGGCGTTGGCATGTTTTCAGGGGGACCCGCTGATCCAGTTTAAACTTTGCCAGGCAATGGCGAATCGAGGAAACTCGTTCCTTTGAGAGCCATGCTCTGTACCGGATGGTGTCGACCTGTACTCCCAGAAATACGGTAATCCGTGATGGGGTTAGGTCACTCTTTTGTAGGTTTATGACAAAACCGAGAGACTCCAGGTGAGAAATCACCCTACAGGAGTGTGACTGGGCCTGTATTCTGCTTCCGGCCAGAATCAGGAGGTCATCCAGGTAGTTCATAACCCTGAGACCTTGATTCCTAAGAGGGGTCAGGGCTGCGTCCAGACATTTAGTAAATGTACGAGGAGCGGTCTTCAAACCGAAGGGTAAGGCTTTGAATTTGTGAGCCTTCCCTTCAAAAGCAAAACGGAGGAATATTCTGTGCCTCCTCCGCACGCCCACATGGAAGTAGGCGTCCTTCAAATCCATTGTACATGCATAGTCTCCTGGTCTCACAGACTGGAGGACCTGCTGCAGTGTAAGCATCTTGAACTTGAAAGTTCTTATTCTCTTGTTCAGAGTCCTGATATCCAGGATCGGCCTCAAGGGATTGATCCCTTTTTGGCACCAGGAAGTACTTGCTGTAGTGACCGGAGCGTAGTTTGCATCTCGGGACCAAACTTATTACTCCTTTCTGTAGCATTGTCAATACTTCCTCCATCAGCACGTGTGCACGTGCTGGGTTAATATTCGATTGCAACACCCCTGTGAAGGGGGGCGGTCTCTTGGTGAACTGCAGCTTGAGCCCATGACACACTGTCGTCATGACCCATTTGTTTGGCAGACACGCCCTCCAGGCCTGCGCGTGCACCATGAGCCTGGAAGGCGTGTCCAATTGCTGCTTGTCATGTTTGAGTACGGGAGGGGTGGCCTTCGACCCCTCTTGCACGCTCTCGAGCAGGCTGGTCTGCCCGACAGACAGTGGCGGACTTAGACATTTTGGGGCCCCAGGCAAACCTTTGTAAAGGGGCCCTCCCCCAAGTCAGCCTAAATGTACCATTAGGCCCTGCCCTGAAGGTAAAAGATTTTCATGTTCATACTCTAATACTGGGAACTAGACAATAAAAACAACCGTTTTTTTCTCTACTTTAATAAGGTACAACTATCCTTTAAAGTCTTTTTACGTTTTTCCGCTCCACTTTCGTATCTTCACGTTGGCTTAATCTGTTTTCCATCTCCTCTGTCTTCCCGCTCAAGCATACTGAGCACTTCCTGGATTTTTGGGTGATGTGTAACGCTCATTAAGGCTAGGCGCCTGACCACGGCCAGATATGGTAAATAGGCAGTCAGAAAAGGTTCAGCTGAGGAGCCTGTTGTGTGAATAAAACACCATCAGACAAGAAGCAAGTTTTAAGTTGTTTGTATTGTATAGACTTAGGAAGGTATTTATAATAATATTGTTTGTAATAATAATCATTTTCTTTGAGTATAACCAATAGACAAAATACACACAACAAAACAGACCCTAATTACAACCAATAGACAAAATACACACAACAAAACAGACCCTAATTACAACCAATAGACAAAATACACACAACAAAACAGACCCTGATTACACCCAAGAGTTATTTTTTTTCCATTTTAAATCAGAGTCAGAGTCAGAGTCAGAGAGTCTTTATTGTCATTTGCACCGCATGTGGTACATGTGATGAAAACGAGATTATGTACACGGGGTCCCGGTTACATCCAACAACAAATGCAAGAGAAAAACAGTAATAGCATCTAGAATTAACTAAGAAAAACATCAACTAGTAATACACTAAGCCCTAATATAGTGGAAAAACATCATTATAAACAGCAGCACGAACATGAGTCTGTATGAGCAGATGGTCAAAAACAGTGGAAAAACATCATTATAAACAGCAGCACGAACATGAGTCTGTATGAGCAGATGGTCACAGATGAACACAGCAACAAGAAAACAGATCAGCATCAGCATGATGTGATATTTTGCAGTGTTTATTTTATTTTATTTTATTTATTCATGAGTCTAACAGCCTCAGGGTAGAAGCTGTTCCTCAGTCTAGTGGTTCTACATTTGATGCTCCTCAACCTCCGTCCTGAGGGGAGTGGGACAAAGAGTGAGTGTGCTGGGTGAGTGAGGTCTTTCATGATGCAGGTGGCTCTTTTCCTGCATCTGGAGGTGTAAATCAGTTCTTGAATCCCGGATGATTAAAGGTCCATCAATCAATAATCTGGTAGTTTGTATTTCTTGATCCAGGGTAATATGTCCAGAAAAAAACAAATAGTTTGGTGCAATTTAAGTCCTACCGCACAGCTGCGGTGATCCGGTAGCTTGCCATCCTGGGTGGGAACAGGGGGTGAAAAAAACCCTGACCTAAACAAGGTCATAAACAAAACAAAAATTAGCATTACTATATACACAGGACTAAACTGTTATCAAAAATAGTTAAACATTCACATAGTTAAACATTCACAAAAACAAATAAAATAATTCCAGCAGGTATTTTTCAAGAATCATTCAAATGTCCTGTTAAGCACCTTGGTCAATGCAAGGCATTGTAGGAAGGTGCTATACAAATAAAGTTTATTATTATTATTATTATAACTTCAATTCAAAGACCACATCAACAGTACAGATCAAATTAGTTACAGATCAAGTTTTAAAGTGCACTTCCAAGTTGTATCCAAGTTTAATTCATATAAGAGTCAATTAAGCTTAATTTACTTCAATATTGTTTCAATAAACAAATAATTTCTTTTTTGTTGCTCAACCCAAAAGAAATTAAACCAATTCCAAAATTCTATAGGCCGTCAACAGATTTAATGAAAAGTAACTAAAATGATCCTAAAAGGATGAAATTACAAAAATCAAAGGATTTATTTAATACCTTACGTATATATATTCTATTCGGCCACAAAATTAACAAAAAGAATGATCTTTTAATCACTAAGACCACTTTTAAATCTCAAATACATAAATGGAGTGGGCGTTTCGCCACCGCATTTCTATTTCATAAAAGGAACCCAAATACATAAAACGAACGACTCACCGTCGAGTGGTTGACACAAAACACCTAATACAATCCTCCGGTCGCGTTAATTTGGCTTGATACAGTGGGGTTCTCTCATGATTTATGAACACACCGAGCGCAACCAGCTAGTTAGCAGTTCAATAATGGCGGAGTTCACCTCTGACCCGGAAGATGTCAAGATGGAATAGTCCATGTTAGTAGGGGGATACAGAAATCGACCGTTTTTTGTATTGCGTTTTTAATGATCTTTTCATCGTAACTATAATTATTTTTATGTTAAACGTACATTAACAAGCAGGAGCAATCTTAGGGATGTAGGTGACTGGCCGGGGCGGGGCCCCTGCTGATTGGGAGCCTAAGGCAACGGCCTCGTTCGCCTATATGGTAGATCCGCGTCTGCCGACAGAAGATATTGCGATATCTGACTGTCTCAGGCAGAGCTTGTGCATCTTGCTACGGTTCATAGTTTAACCAAGTGGTTTGTGTTTTATAAAAGTGGGACTTGTGTCAAGAACCAGGGCAGTCTGTACTTTGGTACTTTTATTTTTGTATATGCATGAAACACAGTTTGTTTTTATTACACATACAATAGGCGAGTCATGTTTAGTGCGCACACACATGTCATCAGCTCCTTGTAGTTTTTTACAAGTGAAGACTGGGCTCAAATGGTCAGGTTCCCGTACCGCGTGGGTGGGCAAACCTGTAAAATCATGAATTCTTCCTATTTCATCAGGCCCGAATCTGCTTTCCACATGGGGTCATCGAAGAGGCCCTCGGCCGAGCTGCCTGATACTGAAAAGGCTCTCCGTCGCCAGCAGGTCTCATCTGCGGAGGCCGACGCATGGCTTCCTTGGAGGGTGCAAAGCTTTTCCTCTGCAGTCCCTCACGGAGGGCTTCCGCCTGTTTGCGCCTTTGTTCCAGCCTGGCCTGGATACGTTCCAGGGCTTCCCCGAAGAGTCCTGTCGGCTCGATCGGGTGCTGGAGGAAGAGGGACCTCTGGCTTTCCGGGAGGTCCGTTAAAGTCAACCAAAGATGGCGCTGGGCGACAACCATTTCTGCCATTGCTCTGCCTTGCGTGATGGCTATTGTCCCCATCATGCGGAGCACGAAGTCAGAGGCCCGGCGGGCCTCCTCCAGGGTCTCTGTTATGGCTTGTTCATTTGCTGTTACCTGGAGTTCCTGCAGCTTTTCTGCTAGGTATGCCTGCATCATGGTCGAAGCGTTCATCACATGAGCCGCAAGGCCCTGAGCCCGGTAGCACTTGTCGAGCTGTTTCTCCAAAGCGCGGCAGGCCCTGCTAGGCAACGCTGGCTTCGCACCCGTAGCTGTGGGGGCCAGATGAGCCACCATGGTCTCCTCTATCTGGGGTGCACTGGCGAGACCTGCTGCCTCCATTCCCACGACATCCAAGAGTCGGGATAGTGGCAGCATCATGGGAGCTCCGGGTTCCGCCCAGGAGTGCGTGAGCTCCATGAGGAAGTCCGGGAAAATGGGCATTTTCTGCAACGTCGTCGGTTGCTGCTTCGCATAGAAGTAATTTCCCGCCAGCCTCGTAACCTGTTGGCGAGGCGTGGGGTCTGGCCACGCGACCTGCAGGGCGTCCGCCGCCCTGTGGCACAAGTCGAACAGAGCAGGGACCGACACGTCCGGTTCCGGTAGAACTTGCGCCAGGTTCTGGGAGGAATCCACACTTTCCCCTCTGCAACCGTACTCGGCGTCTTGGTCAGACACTTCGGGCGTCGAGTCCTCGACGGGGACGAGGACGACACGAGTCCGACACGTTCTCATCCCCGACCTGACCGCTACATTCCAAGTCCATGTTCTCGAGCTCCGGTTCGGGAGCGAGCAGTTCTATGGGGCGTGCGGCCTTCAGCGCCGCGGACTTCTCCATAGCCAACGCGTCCGCACGGCGTTTCCTCACTACCGCCGGCATCCGATAGCAGTGGGAGCAGGAGTCGGGGGATTCCAGCGCTTTTCTTGCATGCAGAATCCCTAGGCAGACGGGACAGGCCTTGTGGGTGTCCGTCGCCGAGAGGGAGTAGCCGCAGCTGATGGGGAACGGGCGCGAGCGAGGGCTCGCCATCCTGCTGGTTTTCTTCGGAATATTTGTCCTCCGTCTTCCCTTCTCGGGAGCCATGTCCGGAGACGACAAGCCCCGAGGCTTTTCCTAGTTTCCTTTTGTTCGAAGGCGTCCTCTCCGTCGTGTCGCTTTCGCTGGCTAGCTTGCTAATGGTTAGCAGAGAGTGTTGTGACACAGTTAGCGCCGTCGAGCAAAGCAGTTACGGAGAGAGAAGAAAACTTTGAGGTAAGTAGAAAAACGCTGGACTAGCATTCGCCAGCCCAGCAGTACACAGGAAAATTTCTCTGTACACTCAGCGTAGGGAGCAAGCTCACCTCTGATCGAGCGATGTGACAACAAAGAAGTCCCACGAAGTTCAGGTTTTAAGCGAGGTGAAGGGCAATAAGACAATGATGAATGGGCGTCAGCGGCTTAAGTACCCAGAGGGCGGGGACTCTGGTGTGACGCTGATGCCCCGGCCGTAAAGGCGTGAGTGTATTCCTTCAGGTAATCGCGCGGGGCGCAATTTCCCATAGCAATTATGTTGCACCGAGTGACTGACTGATAAGGGAACGCTCGCTTTTATTTAAGACACGTTTAAAAGGGTTTTGTCCACACACAAAAAAATCACATCTTTCTTACCTTAAAAGCAATTCTGTGGACATTTTATTTGATTTAAAACTAAATTATGTTTTTGGCTGCAATCAAAAGATGAACAATGTTTTACCAGTGTATGTGTTTGTCTGTCTGTTAGCAAAATATCTCATGAATTATTATATATCGGTAACAATCAACTGTTTAACTTCGGTACTCAACACAATTCAAGATGGCTGCCACAGCTAATCAACGATTAGACAGCACAAAAGTTGTTACAACTTAGTCCAGTTTATGGAGATTGAGCTCAACTGGATGTGGTAGTAGCTGAGAGTCACTCACAATGCATGCTCAGAGTGCTAACAGATTTAGTTTAATTGCTAATTTTTTTCAAAGGTTTGACTGAAACGTTTAAAACTTCTTTATTTCTTAACTTAAGAGGATTCTAGTCTAAAGTTCTGGCAACAGAGTTGACGTGCCTTTAATTTTTATGAATTATTTAAGGCTAATTTTGTAGGACCAGATAATAAAACGGAGTTGTTTTAATTAATAAACCATCACATTTAATATTTGTTTTGAAAACTAAGAAATAGAGCAACGATGTTACGAGCTGAGCTGCTCTGAACTCCAGCTGACTCGCTCCGGGCCGCTCAGTGAGCGGTTGATGAAGAACCGGGCTTGTTCGGGCTTCTTCTCAGGTGGGACCAGGTTTTATGAGGCGTGCTGCTAATTTCATGCTCACTGAAGCTCAGCCTAAAATGTTTACTCCCCGGTTTCGACGTTGTCCACCTGAGAGACGAATGATCAAACTGGCAACCAGTGTTCACTTTTCAAATGTTTTGCTGCTTTCATAGTGATTTGTGAACACAGCTGGAGACATACAGGCTGAACTGAGCGCTGAGAGACTTTGATTACATTAAAAAAAGAAACTGTAAGCTCTAAAGCTCAAAAAGTGAAACACAGGCTAGATGCTAAAAGAAGCTAAAAGTTAGCCAAAAGTCAAAAGTAAGAAAATGCTAATTAAAAGATAAAAGTAGCAAAACTATTGTAAAAAATAAAATAAAATAAGAAAAGTTGCAAAAATCCAAGCAAAAAATTAAAATAAATGAAGCAAAATGCTTGCTAAAGTTTGAAATTATACAAGTAGGAAAAAGACTGTATTCTAAAACTAATAAAACCTAGCTCAAAGCTAAAAGGAGACTAAGGCTAGCTGAAAGTGTCAAAAAGCTACCGTATTTTCTGTCCTACAAGTCGCAGTTTTTTGCCTGATTTACAAGACCTGCAACGTATACGCACTGGAACAACCTTTCTCCTCCCCATATTTATAAACCAAGTTTTGGCTGAGATATGACCGTTATCACTCATTCTTATGTTGAAAACATTGAACACTACCATTTTCCACCGCTAGATGGCACTTGAGTAGTATGGCATGCCGTTGTGTCATGTAATGGGTAAATGTGGCCATTAATGATGCAGTTGGCTTGCCATAGACGCTACCTTCATCCAGCTCTGGGATCATGCATGGAGCAACCGTCAAATCAGATTCATTTTGCTGAACCACCCCAGCTAAATGCAACTGATTTGACCATTAAAGTGCATTTATTAAGTAAAGTTCAACTGAGACACACCTTTACTATACAGTCGAGCAAACAAATAATTGTTTTTAAGTGTTAATCTAGTCAAATTCTTGTTAAAGTCCTCCCATGCCCGCTCCCACAGCCTCCATTTGGCAGTCAATTGATTTTTGGCACAACACCGGCCCACATTTCCAGGTTGTCAGCGGTGATGCGTAACAAACGCAATGCTTCAGCGGTGACACATAATAGATGCGACTTATTCATTCAACCTTTATTTAGTCAGGTAAATCGCATTGAGCCTCGTGGACTCATTTACAAGAGCAACCTGCTACAAACTAAAGAATGATGAACAGCAATGGTAGAATTTCCTTAAACAATAAACAACCATTCTGCACATTCTGTGTTGCTGCCCCCCGCCTATGGAACTCCCTCCCTGACTACCTGAGAGCTCCACAGTCACTGGTTGACTTTAAACAAGGCTTAAATACTTTTCTTTTTAAGCAAGCCTACTCTGCCTCTTCATGATTTTATCTTTGATCTTAGTTGATATTATCATTATTTTAATTGATTTTATTATTTATTTGTGTTGTTTTATCATTGATTTTACTTGATTTTATCAGATCTTTGATTTTAGTTGCACTTTGTAGCACTTTGAGATTTTTGTTAATGATTTTTTGCGTTAGAAATTAAATTCATTAATCAAAAAACATAAGAGAGAAATGCAGATTTTTTTTAAACAAAGTATCAAAAACTAGCAAAACATTAAAAGATAGATGTAGAAAATCAAAAACAAGAACATGTCTGCATTGGTTTTTGCCAGCATTCCAACAGATTATTAAAACCATTTAGAGAGGTCAAGTCCGAGAGCTTCAGATATACCGTATATATGGCAAATATGGCAAAACTATTTATTTATGGATTTTCCACTTCATTAGACAAATATGGACTGATGTGACTTATAGGGTGGTGCGACGTGTACGGCAAAAAAAATGGTAGTTAAAGTTTCGACATGCTGGCTAAATGTACCAATGGGCTGGTAAATCAAATTAAAGAAGACAAAAACCGAGCCTGTACGTTGAAGCACATTTCAAAGATCATCAGCTTCTTGAATGAACAGAAGAAACTTCAGTGTTTTATATGTGAAGATTTTTTGTAATTAAATTTAAATATTTTGAAAAGTTTAAATAAAAGCTCACAGCGACCACATCTGGACGGATCTGAACCTGTTGATGTATGAAGGGTTATTTAAAAAAAAAGCCCACACAGAGTGATTAGATGGTTGCAGAAAGTCCACACGAAAAGGAAAAGGGATGAGGATGCTGAGTCAGCATCACAACAACAAAACTCTGAACGTGTCTGTAGTGACCGCACGAAACAAAACCTGAATCTAAATTCACAAACGGCATCTCGAGGGGCTTTTAACTTTACTGTTCTGTAACGGGTGTTGAAGCTGCATTTAAAGAGCAACAGAAACTGAGCTCCCTGCAGGGAGTTCAGAAACTGGAAGCTGAACGTCTGTCACAACTTTAAAGCATCAATTATAGATGAAGACCGAGTCGGGTCATAAACGTTCATTGACAATAAATGATCACATTAGCATGGATCATCTCACTGATCTGGATGCATCCGTTTACAGTATCTGTTTATCGGCCTCTAAGGTTTAAAATTTCAAGTTGTGACTTTGATTTTGTAATCATCTGTGTGCATGTGGGAGGGGCTTATCCATCAGCAACATATCTCATCAACTGCTCTAAAACTCAAAAACTTTTGGCGTCAACCCAATTTAAAATTGGCGCCACTGTTTTTTTTAGGGTTTTTTTTTCTCCAAAAAGTACTTTATTCCAAACAAATAACATTGCACATAAAGATCTTCACCACAGTAATAATATCAAATTACATGAAAGAAAAAAAAAGATAAATTAGTAAATAAACAAAGGAATAATTATAAGTAAATAAAAACCACAAACATTGGCAATATTGGTGTAAAAGTCTTGCAATCTATAAAGTAAACTAAATAAGGTTAAAAAAGGTTAAATAAATGTATGCATAAATTAAAGTTTGTGTGTACCTTAAACGCTATTTTCTTAACAAATGTGCAAAAATACATTTGAATTACTAAAATAAAGTGTCTATTACAACAAAAATAAAAGCAAAAGCAAAAATATAGCAAATGGGTTTGTTTATGAAATAAAGTTAAATTTCTTAAGAAAATGTATTGTTTTTACAAGTTTCAGATTATTTAAATTGTTTTTTCCACAATTGTAATATGTTTTTAAGTCAGTTTCTTTAAATGTATTAAATGAGGGGATGTTTTCACTCCATTTCATCTTGTGGACATAATGTTTTGCCAGGTTTATAATTACCGGTAGATGTATTATATATATATATGTCATCTGAAGAAAAGGTTGACTTGTTAAAGATTAGCAATATTTGCAATTTTGATAATATAATGTTCTTTACAACTTTCTTTCTAAGGAGCCTTTGCAAATCTGACCTAAATGTGACAGCATGAGAACAATCAACAAATAAATGTTCAATACTTTCACCCTCACACTGACAAACAGCAGCTGCTGCTGACATTTGGAAAGAAGCGACAAATGTTGTCTTTAACTGGATAATGTATAAATATATGTAAAAAAGTATTTTATCCTATTAACAAGTATAGATTTATGAGGCAATAAGTAGAATGCACTCCACAGTGTTTTGCTTAAATAAGCCCATCTATGTTAACATATGGGAGTAGATGATGTTTCTAAATGAGCTCTCAAATCATTATATTTACATAATTGGGTTGATAAAAATATTAATAAACCAGTTACTTGACAGTAATGTTGAATGGTATAACTGATAATTTTATGATCAGTACTGACATAGATATACCTCAAAAAGAATTTGAATTGGTCACTAAGTGTGTTCCTCATAGTTTACATTCCTTAGCACAAACCATGTGGACGACCTGTATGTCCACGACTCCATTTCAACTGAAGGAACTCATATGATGCATAAGAAACTTACTAACAGGTTTATCAGAGCGCCACTGTTAAATAACTTTAGTGAAACATCTATAACTTGGTCAGTTTGACACATAATGAGCTAAACGTCTGTGCTGTAGTAGCTGAGAGTCTTCCACAAAACACGATCTGATGCACGTCAGGTGAATTTGCACTGATCTTTATTTTCCAGATAAAATGAAAACAGATATAAATGTTTGCTCCCATCTTACAACAATCTTAGTTTAAACTCTGACATGAAGCCATGTGCATTCATTCAAGAGTCGCTGAAGGCCTTTAATTATTTTAATGTGACTTAACTATTTCATTTTGAAATAATTAAAACATAAAATGTGATGACAAAAAGCTTCAAGCTTATACAAGCTCCTCACTAAATCCCTTGAGCACATCGGTGACGTTGCGGCTAACGTCTAAACGTTGCCTCGTCTATATTTCTGCCAATCTTCTATAATTTACATCCAGTCCTCTAATTAACTTTTGATGTATTCAGCCCGCCACAGCTAGGGTCAGAAAAACAAATGGTGTTTTACATGTTTGGAATATTCAGTGAATGTGAGAGCCAGCAGGAATCAAAAGAGAGGATGGGGGAGTGTGTGTGTGTGCGTGCGTGCGTGTGTGCGTGCGTGCGTGCGTGCATGCGTGTGTGTGCGTGCGTGTGTGTGTGTGTGTGTGGTGGTGGGGGGGGG
>JBBPBX010005424.1:37144-57759 GCA_038048925.1 Garcialebias charrua
CTGAGTGTAAAAACTTCTGAAGTGGTTGTTGGGTACGTGGAATCAATGAAACGCTACCACATTTTGAAGTCCTTGTAACTTTTCTCTGGTTTTTGGAGAGCACCCAACACTGTTTCTAACGGTACTGCTACAGCCACGGGGGAGTAGGAAGGAAGGAGTAGAAAGGGAGGATGGAGAGGAGGACGAGAGGAGCTGAAGAAAGAACGTATGAAAGGGAGGGTGGGGGCACTCACCTTGATTAAACCATTCCTCTATAGTTAGCCAAGGAAGCAGCAGCAATGCCAAAAAACACAAAGCAGGAGAAAAGAGAAGAAGCATGGTAAAAAATGTGTTTGTGTGTGTGCCAAGGAGCTGAAGTGAAAGTTGTGTAAACAGATTTTTAAAACTTCTTTGACAAAATGAAACAAAAAGGAGTAACACTTTTCTAAAGATGACTAATTCATATTATCATAAAGAAGACACGGTTGGCTAATAGAAGGGTGTAGGTTCTAGAAAACAGTGAGAACAGCTTTCAACAGAGGACATTTGGAAAAGATTTTGAGATTGTTAAGGATGGAGAAAAAGAAGACTTAATCTGACTTAAATATAAATCAGATTCCACCATCAGTAAGGCAAGATAGAGCGTTAATAAATGCAGTACAAAATGTTAACACTTGTTTAAGAGCTTTTTGAGATTCACTATCAGAGGCAAAGAGGAAAAACATCCAAGTAGACTCTTTAATTAAAAAAAGCATCAACTTTTTCACAGGCAGTGATGTCTAACTATCTTTATTATTGTTACATGCCCTAGGCATATAATTTATTTTAGTCAGGACACAATATTGTTTTGAGCAGAGGCATGAGCTATTTAGGCTGTATGAGCCTAATTGATTGCAGCTGGTGCTCATTAGCTGTAGGTGGAGGTAGGTGCTCTCTCTCTCCCTATATTAGGTCCAAGCCACAGAGCAAGAAAGGGGTTCCAAGTGAGAGTGGCAGCAAGCAGAGATCCAGAAGGGGTCTGAGCTGATCCAGGAGAAGGAGACCTGATGCAGGAGTTGCAGCAAGAGAAGGAGCTGCAGCATCAGAGGTCCAGCAGCCCCAGAACCAAATGCAGATGAATGAGCAGCTGATCCAAGCAGCTGCAGCAGTCTGGGATGAAAGAGCATCAAGTCCGATGAAGAAACAGCAAACCTGATGATGAAGCAGCAGAAGCTGAACAGAGGTCTGTAGCAGCAGCAGCAAAAACAGCAGCAGCAGTGTGAAGAGGAGCCATGAAGCCAGCGTTTGGAGCCATTTGAGGTGGCCATTTGTGAGCCGTTTGGAGCCATTTGATGTGGCCGTTTGGAGCCATTTGAGGTGGCCGTTTGGAGCCTTTTGAGGAGGCCGTTTGAGCTGTGTAAAGAAGTCCGTATGAAGAAGCGGATGTCGTGAGACGAGCAGAAGTGCTGTCGTTTGGAGCTGGCGCGAGACCTGCTGCTGTGCGTTTGAAGAAGGAGCTGAATCCTTCTGTTGTGACCTGCTGCTGCATATTTAAGAAGAGGAAGCTGAATCCTTCCATTGTGGAGACCTGCTGGGTGATGAAAACCAAGAGCCGTGAGTGTCCTGCTGGACTTTGAGTTTTTTGTATTAAAGAAGCTGTTTTTTGAGAAGTCCAACTTTTTTCTTTAATCACCTTTTTTTTTTAGGACACAGACTCCAGAGAGCCTGAAATAAACATTTTTTATTTTTTTTTTAACATCCTTTCTGTGTCTGGTGTCCTTGTGTGCTACGTGCCTTCTGGTCGTAACAATTATCATGTGTGGTTTTATTTAAAGTCTCTGTGCAGAATATCCTGATGCATGCTTTGTAATCTCTGTGCAGAAGTCTTGTCCCTCAGTGAGCTCAGAGAAAGTCTCTTCTTATTTAAGCTTGTGTAAATGTGGGTAATTGATTTCTGTGTGAACGTCTACACTTGTAAGCTTAGTGTTGTTCTGACCCCTGAACAGGCAGGGCTCTGAAGAGTCATCAGAATGGAGGGTCACTGGCTGGTTGTCACGTCTCATTGGCTGACTGATTAATGGCGGCCATTAATGTTGGACAGTGAGGAGATAAGTGTGGCATTTTCTCAACAGCCTGGGAGAACAATGAAGTTTCCATGTATGGAGCACAATGCTAAAAGGCAGAATCAACTACAATCTCTCTATGATGAAAATTATATCATTATCCCAGTTTTAAAATAAAAGTATTACTCATCTTTTATTTTGTCTGTTTTTTTTTCTTCCTCCTACCTTTGGCTTTCTTGCCTCCAAAGCAGCCGGCGTCATCTTTCTTCTTCCTCTGTGGTCCTGCTGATCCAGGGGCCTGTAGTGCTGATGGATCCTGGAACCTTTCAGCCCCTGGTACCTCTTTGTGGACATGGTAGGAGAGATTCCTCATAATGCAGACGCAATTCTCAACAGACTAAAAGAAAGAGAAATAACATTAGTGTTTGTTCATAGTACAGTAGTTTTATTAAATTAAAATTAGGCTGTGGTGTTTCTTAATTGCACTTGCAGTCATCAACACCTTCAGTTGTCAGAGCAACAAGATTGTGTCAATAAATCAGTTTTAAACTTGTTTCTTTTGTACCATGATATTACACTCAGAATGCATCAAATTTTAAAAATGCCCGAGGACCCCCACCCCCATGTCCATCGTCCCTTGTACTTGAGTTTAATAACCTTTTACTAATGACCTAAACAAACACCTCATATTGGGCTGAACTCATCAACATGTTCTCCTTCTACCTTGTTGTCCATGTCTTTCTTCCCGACGGCCGACTGAAGAGCGTGCAGCAGAGCGTCAACCAACCCCTCACACTCCCTCAGTCTGCGCCGAGCCTCTGCACCATCTGAACTCACATTTCTACAGAAAATAAAACACACATACACAATTAGCATGCATGGAGGAGAGTGGTGCATACAGATCAGCTCAGTGGTCGAAATAAAACAAAATTATATCTGTATAATATCCAGTGAAATCCAGCACAACAAACAATGCAAATTGGAAAGTGTGTCTGCATTGATTAGAGGAATTACTTGTACCAAACATTTATAATGAAATATTGGGCAGGTTTTCTCAGGAATTAAATTTTACTGTCGTTTTAACAATGCTACAGAAGTGTAAGATGAGATGTAAACATTTTGGATAATATTGAAAAACATTCGACTGTTTAAAGCAAAAGCAAGTACCGTACTTGTCAGCGTACATGTCACACAGCCGTATAAGTCGCATCAGTCCAAATATGTCTAATAAAGTGGAAAAAAAACTAATACGTCGCTTCGGCTTATAAGTCACATCTATTATGAACCACCGCTGACCACCCGAAAACGTGGGGCAGTGTTGTGCCAAAAAAAATCGATTGACTGACAAATGGATTTAACAAGATTAATACTTAAAAACAATTACGGGTAGTCCCCAACTTACGAACGAGTTCCGTACCTACGGCCCGTCCGTAAGTCGAAAATTCGTAAGTCGAATCACATACTACAAATTTTATTTTTTTTAATAAATAAATAAATGTACAGTACTGTACAGTTACCAAGCACTTAGCCTATCCTAACACAGTTTTTAAAGATGAAGGAGTGAGTTGAATCGTCTCCCTTTCACATAAAGGGAGCTAGCTCCCTTTATGTGAAAGGGAGACGATTAAACTCACTCCTTAACTGTGTTAGGATAGGCTAAGTGCTTGGTAACTGTACAGTAGCCTACTTTACATTTATTATAAAAACTTTTTTTTTTTTTTAAATGAGATGCGTTCGTAAGTCCGAAACGTCGTTAGTCCGAAACGTCGTAAGTCGGGTGCTTCATAAGTCGAGGACTACCTGTATTTGCTTGCTCTAAATTATAGCAAAGGTGTGTCTCAGTTGAACTATTCCTAATAAATGCACTTTAACTGTCACATCAGCTGCATTTCAAAAGCTGATTCTTGGCTGCGGGAGCTCGCAGCGGGAGGACTTGCTGTGCATTTCTTCGAAATTTACCAAGATAACCACCTAAAAACAATTATTTGTTTGCTTGATTTTATAGTAAAAGTGTGTCTCGGTTGAACTTTTCCTTAATAAATGCACTTTAATGGTCAAATCAGACGCAGTTCACCTGGGCGACGTGGCAAAACGCAGCTGATTTGATGTTTTCTCCAGGAGTTCTGGAGCGAGACGAAGGTGGTTTGGTATGGCAAGCCAAGTGTCTCATTAATAGTTACATTCCGAAGTGTCCCTGGGCAAGACACTGAACCCCTCATTGCCTCCGATGTATGTCCCATCGGTGTATGAATGTGACAAAGCTCTGATTAGTCTCTTTAGAATGATTTGTTCAATTAACTCTGTAAATATAAAGTGCTGGATGAATGGGTAAATAAGGACGCATATTGTAGTGTAAAGCGCTTTGCGTGTCTTGATAAGGTAGATAAGCTCTATATAAGTACAGTCCATTTATTTTACCTAATAAGGAGACACTTGGCTTGCCATATTACTCGACCACCCTCTAGTGGCTGAAAATGGTAGTGTTAAATAATTTCCATGCCAGAATGAATGAAATTGTCAGCTCTCAGCCTGGGGGGAAAAACACAAATAAGTTGCTGCACTATATAAGTAGCAGGGCATGCTAATTTATATAAAAAGGTGTGACTTATACAGCAAAAATACAGTATAATTTTTTTCCTGTATTTCAATGTGATCTTTAATTGCTAACTCTCATGTCTACAACAAAACCAGAATTAATCATTTCTCTTTGTAATAATCTTTGAAAAAGTATGAATATGAAATAGATATTTGGTACATCTTAAATCAGTCAGAAGATCTTATTGTGTGTAAGAACAGCAGCAGAGCTGGTACAGTCAGCACGGCTGTGTGACAGACTGTGACAGGTTTGGCTTTAAAGAGGGTTAAAGGATAGCCGGGGCTCCTTGCTCCACTCCGGGGACTTCATTTATGATGGCATACAATCCATATAATCCCATTAGGTGACCCCCAGTTAGTCCTAAGAAAGCCTGGCAGCCATGCAGAGGTAAGCAGAACTCTGCATTTTACTGCTGTGTGGACCGAAACGAGCATCACAGTCAACCTTCTCCACGTGGTTAAACAGTGAAGCACAACAAAGCACCTCCATTTCATGAGACATTTTAAATGTCTCTGTCTTTCTGCATTTGAGAATACATTTACAAACCTGACACTTTCATGGTAAGTGTACAAAAAGTATTGATGTTATTTGTCCATGGAGTCATCTTCAAAAAGGCAAAATAAAAACTAATCTTCAGTAGTAGGGAGCAGGAGGGAAGTTTGTGCCATCTGGACTCATTTATCAAACCTATCTATCTTTAACCATGAAAGAATGGCCACCGCCCCTCCAGTAAACAGATCCAATGGAGCCTTGGATTGATTTGACAAGAAAGTGTTTGAATGCCGGCAGACAGAAGAGTTGTACTGTCAGCTGTTTCATTTTCAGGAGTCTTTTGGGGAACAGCTGAGATGTTGAAGGTTTATAGACGGTGCATCTGTCATTAGGTGGCGGGGTAGTCTGGAGCAGACTTTACTTATTATTAGTTAGAAGGTTTAAAACCTTTAGACTTCTGATGTTTCACCTTCTGTCCCAGTCTTGAAGAATGTGTTTCCTAACTGTGACTAACTTGATCAAAACTATCAGAAAGAGAAAAAGCTGAATTCACTCAGCCTCATTCATAAAACCTTCACATCGCTCTGACATACACTCATCCATCGCTGCATACAGGAAGCCTCAAACATCAGTTGTGTTGGGTTTTCCTGGTAGCTGTGAGAGAAACAATGTCTGTTAGCAAATTATTTTATGAGCCACCAGATGGATTTTAATGAAACGTTCAGGAAATACATGTAAATAACAAATGTATCTCTAGAGCTGATTACGGTTACTTTTGGAGTCAATCCAATTCAAGTTGGCTGCCACAGATGATCAGTTTTAGCCAACAAAAAAAGTAGCAATATTTTATTCAGTTTTACAAATATTAGCTAAAACTTATTGTGCTCGTAGTCGAGTCATCGCCAACATTTATAGAGCATATCTCGCAACACAGTATTCCCTCGTTTATCGCAAGGGAGCTATACCCTGAAGACCCACGACAAGTGAAAAACCATGAAGTAGGAATAGTAGTACAAGAAGTAAGTACTGTACAGTAGTAGTTTATTTTCATTATATCAGTGTTTCCCCTACCATTATAGAAGCGGGGTGCCCCACCCCGTCAACAGAATTGAGCACCCCACCTACCAAACCGAATCCCCCCACCGGCACTGACATAGCACTAAGCTAGCAGTGCGAAATACAGATTCTGTAGCTAGAAAGTTAAAGGCAGAACTCACATGGCTTCTTCCCTCATGCTGAATACCCTCCCCCTTCTCAAAAACTTTTAGTACAAGCTGCGCTCAGACATGTCTCGGTCCACCCCCGTCAACAAAAATCATGAATGAGATGAGCACCCCGCCATGGCAAATTAAATAGGGGAAATGCTGTTATATGTATATATATATACAGGTAGTCCCCGATTTACGAGCGAGATCCGTTACAACGAGGCGCTCGTAAACCGGAAATCTCGTAATTTGGAACGGCCGCCATGTCTCTCGTAAATCCGGAATTTCGCTCGTAAATTGGAACGGTTTCGCTAGCGCGACTACAAACACTCTATTTTCATCCAAAAACTGCTTATGAGTGCATAAAAATGATCGGAAACGTGTGTCCATATGCTTAACTAACTAACTGTGGTGAAAAAACACATGAAAACTCAGTATTTTTTGCGTGTTTTCCAAAAATTCGCCAGCTCGTAAGTCTGGAACCTCGTAGATCAGAGCGCTCGTAATTCGGGGACTACCTGTATATGTATATATATGTACCTCTATACCAATATCAACTACCTCATACATATACTGTGTACATAAATGTCATATGCTGCTTTGTCACTCTATTACAAATGTCAATGTCGGGTGGCCCTGGGGACTCTGGGCTCGGGGTCCTTCTTGGGGTCTTAGGCCTTGATTGCCCCTTCGTCTGCCTCGGGTCTTGGGGGGACGGATCTCTGATGCTTCACGGTCTTTACGGAATGTTCTATTGGAGGAACCTTATTCACTTATGCATGCTCACAACCACACACACATGGATGCAGGGATGTATATATAGATATCATATGCAGATATGTAGATGGATATGTGATATGGTAAATGGTAAAGTAAATGGAGCTTATTTATATAGCGCTTTCTAGCCCCCTGTGAGGAGCCCCAAAGCGCTTTTACAATACCAACCATCCACCCATTCATACACACATTCATACACCGGTAGTGGTAGCCTGCCTTGCAAGGCGCCATCCAGACATACCGGGAGCAACTCGGGGTTAAGTGTCTTGCCCAGGGACACAACGACACATGGTGTGCGGATGCGGGATTCGAACCTCCAACCTTCCGATCGGGGGTCGACTGCCATTACCACTGTGCCACGGTCGCCCCACACATATGAATGTATATGTATATATATATTATATGACATGTAATGGACATATATGTATATATATACAGACTCATGTTCGTGCTGCTGTTTATAATGATGTTTTTCTTTCCACTACATTAGGGATTAGTGTATTACTAGCTGAATGTTTCTCTTAGTTAATTCTAGATGTTATCACTGTTTTTCTCTTGCATTTGTTCTTGGATGTAACTGGGACCCCGTGTACATAATCTCGTTTTCATCACATGTACCACATGCGGTGCAAATGACAATAAAGACTCTCTGACTCTCTGATATATATGTGTAGGTATGGGTATGTTTATTTATGGAAATCTACTGCAAGGTCATGAATATTATTAGTCTTTATGCATGTGTATTTTGTTGCTGTGTTCTGTCATGTGCTTTGCAGGATTGCGGACAGAGGTTGGGTGTGTTTGCCTTGTGCTCTTTTTGTGGATAATTGTTGTGTTTTGTTGTCTTACTTTCTATCTTTCCTTTCTCTCTTAAAAAAATAAAATAAGAGGTGAGAAGGGAGGCCATCTATAAAGGGAAAAAAAATGTCAATGTCAGAATCTTCATTTTACTTTATAGATACTGTATACTTTTTATACTTTTATACTACTATACAAAAACTCAGGACAGTATTACCCTTTTATTATTTCATTTTATGCTTATGTTTATTAAATGTTTTAGTGTTTTAGTGTTTAAATGGTTACTGTTGCACCGAGGGACTGAGAGAAATGCAATTTCAATCCTGTGTATGTCCTGTACATATTGCAGTTCTGACAATAAAGTTGACTTTGACTTGACTTTTTGACTTTGATTAGCCTGGTTAAAACCAGACCGTTGTCCTTCACTTCGCTTCGTACTAGGGTCTGGGACTTCTCCCATAGACAAGGATTTCTCTGGTAGATTTTTGACCGGACCAATCAGATAACAGAAGGCGGAGTTTTGTTAGTTTAGCCTGGCGAGGTCCAGGGCAGGCTAACTATTCAGATAAATAGCTCAGAAACCACTCGGTGGATATTTTTTCTGCTACCAGTGTGTAATTATATGTCTCTAATTTACTGACTGTTGGCCTGGATGAAACATTTGAGATAAAATTCGATTTTTTATATTTATTTTCGTAGCGCACCCGAGGCTGTTTGGAAAATGTCAAACCGAAACAATTTAAATCCAGCAGATTTGACCATTTCGTGAATTGATTTAGGAACTGTTAAGCTCAGGAACACTTCTGATATAACGTCAGCTAAGAAATATATTTTTTCTCAGCAAAGAAATAATAGTTTTTTACCTTGTTTTCTTGAAAATTCCTTCGTGGCGGCAGCCATTTTAACTGACGACGTCAGTCGACGTCGTTCAAAACTCCGCCTTCTGTTCTCTGATTGGTCCGGTCAAAAATCTACCGGAGAAATCCTTGTCTATGGGAGAAGTCCCAGACCCTAGTACGAAGCAAAGTGAAGGACAAGGGTCTGGTTTTAACCAGGCTAGACTTTGATATATATTAAGGTGTTTTAAACCCTTCCCACACTCTTGCAATATTCTAAACAATGTTGGTAAACTCTAAATGCTCTAAAAGTGCACAGAATGTCATGATTTTAGCTCCCTTCAGCCACCTGCAAGCGCTCTTGACCACGCCCACTTCTCTGCTCTGCACGCTGAACAGCTGCTTCAGGAAGTTTATCCTGCAGCTCTGGGATGCACAAATATGCAGCAGGTGATAAATAATTTAAACTGATTTATTTAAAAAAAATGTACATTTGATACAGTGTAGCTGTAGCTCATCCATCAATCAGCCAGTTGTGTGTCATGTCCAATCTTATTTTGAAAAACCGTGATAGCGAGTCCACAATAAACGAACCGTGAAGTAACCGCAAAGTAGTGAGGGACTACTGTATTACATGATTGCACCTTTTTTTTCTTCAAAGTTTGACCAAAACAACTAATCTTCTCTACATAAAACGATTTCAGTTTAAAGTTCTGGCATGAAATGTGGTGGGGGGTATTCATTCCTTCAAGGAATTCCAGGTCTTTTAGCTCTTTCTGTAGTTTGGCAGCATTAGAAAAAACATCTGTATGATTTCACATAAACTTTGGTGTAATAGTACCTAAAATAATGACTTGAAAGTTTTCAGAAGAAACGACCTTTAATTAGATTCACTCCTAACATCAACATGAACATATGTTTCTCAATATAAACGTGTCTCTAAAATTACAATTTTAATTCATTCTGATTGTATTTCTGCAGTGCAACTTTTATCCAAAACTGGAGAAAAAAAGGGCAAATTTCATTTAAATAATGCAGCCTTTTATAATTATCATTTTTATTTATAATTATTAACCCATATGTTCTTTTTATTCTCCATGTGCAGCAAAATAACTTTTTTTGATGAAAGAAGAAATTTGAACATTCAAGTTTTCAATCAGTAAAAAAAAAAAAACTTCCAACTTCACGTTGGGAAGTATTTGTAAAACTAAATTGTGAACTCAGTCTAAAAAATTCTGCAGATGTTTTGCTCTCATTGTGTCATTTTTAAAGAATAAGTAGGTGTGCATTCAGAGGTCTGACTGTGTGCAGTCAGTCATCTGTGCAGACATCGACAGTCTTTCAGATCATGATGTGTCCGCAGTGTTTCCGTCTTATCAGATGGAGTGTGGGTGTGAAGGTCACGCAGAGCGGCGTGGCCTTCAGAGGACAATGAAGCGGCTGGACAGAATAGACTGGAGCAGGGCTGATGGAGATGAATGGAGACGCAGGTGCCCTCTCGCTATCACCCTGCAAGGTTAACAGCATCATTGCAGGACCATATGTGCACCCTCAGCTTAGGTAACCTTCAGATTTTATCACTGCTGATCCAATTTCTGCTCTAAAATATTGATTTGACTTCTTATCTTGTTATAAAACTAGAAGCAAGTTCAGTCTTCTTAAATCCTCCTTTGAATTATATGATGAGTTGCAAGTTGATGTCTCCCATCACTGAGGAATTTGAATGTTGAATGTTGGTCATTTTTAAGAAAAGCGTTTTTCTGGACTGGAATTGAACAGGGGATGCCTTAATGTTTTTGGTACAACATATTCAAGTGGGCAGGAGTTACAGTAACAAAGGTAGGTTTATTTTGTTTGTTTTCTTTCTGCTTGTCTGAGGTGGCAGATTGGGTTGAGCAAAGCAATGGGGTGGCCAATGGTGGCCTTAATAATCTGCCACCCCAAAGGCAATCCCAATCATCTGAGGAAATTAAAGGTACCGGTAGTCCTCGACTTACGACGCCCTCGACTTACGACGTTTCGGAATTACGTCACGCATCTCATGAAAAATAAATAAATAAATAAATAAATAAATAATAATAATAATAATTTAAATAAATAAATAAATGTACAGTACTGTACAGTTACCAAGCACTTAGCCTATCCTAACACAATTAAGGAGTGAGTTGAATTGTCTCCCTACTCCCTAGCAGGCTCCATTCACAAGGGAGCTAGCTCGATCCCTTCATGTGAAAGGGAGACAATTCAACTCACTCCTTCATTTTTAAAAACTGTGTATACTATACTACCTGTATTCTTTTAAGCAATACAAAAACTATGCAGTTTCCTCCAATGACGGGGTGGCTGTTTTATATACACATATATGGTGACCCTCGGATTTTGACTTGGCAACACAATTTTCTAGTTACCTTTCTTATGCTAAGATGCAGCCACACGCTCAAATGGAAGCAGACATGTTGGTTATTTTTTAAGGTTTCAAGCACACAAGGTTTACATTTAAATATATTTGGTAGCAGCCATCTTGAATTTTGATGTTGCAACCCAATTTTCAATGGTGACAATTGGATGCAGCCCCTCATCAAAATGCAAGTTGTTACATTAATTATTTTTCAAGTTCTCCAGCTTACAAGATGGACAAACATGTATAGTGGCAGCCATCTTGGATTTTGACATGGCAACCCAATTTTCACTAGTGACCTTTCTTAAGCGTAGATGCAACCACACACCAAAATGGAAGTTGATTTCTCACTTATTTTTCAAGTTATCATGCTCACAAATTGCACAAATGGATGGAGGGTATTTCCAATTTCCCCTCTTTGTTCCATGTCAGGGACAAAAGCCGCTTTGCCTTTGGTAAGTGTGACTCCACTTGGCTCTCACCTCATCAGTTCTTCTCAGATGTGGGTGATTTGCCACGGTGACTTGTTTTCCTGTTCTGTGGGTAGGATCATCAATGCAAACTGGGACGTATTATAACAGGTCATTGTGCTCGAGCCACTTCTTGTTGTAGTCTTTAATCACCCTATAATTGAACTTTAATTTCTTTAGCTTATCCTACCGACACTGCTTTTGAGTCCTATGCTGTGCCATCATCTCCAATATCTCTCTGTAAATGCACTCATTTTTTGCGGCTCCATCCGTCAACACGATCAGAGACAAAGTGGAGCTGGTTCATATGTAGTTTGCAGTTTTGCTGGGTGGGTCATCCAGTGATGTAACTCTACTAGCCAATCAACGAATGCTAGCAGCCTACATCAAAATAGTCACATTGGAGCAGTCCACTTGGAACCATGAAGAAGTGCTGCTTTGCCATTGCTAAGTACAGCTCCACTCAGTTCTCCTTAGCTCTTCTCAGGTGTATGTCATTTGCCACTACAATGAAGGTTGAGCTGTTTCCTTTCTCTGTAGGTGAGATCATCATTGCAAAGTGGGTAGTATCGTAACTAGTTGTTTTGTGTTTGAGCCACTTTGCCAATCGTGGTCCTTAATCGTCCTATAACTGGACTAAAATTTTGTTAGCTTATCTTTGCACTGTTTATAAGTTTGGGTGTAGCCATGCTGCTCCATCATCTCCAATATCTCTTAGTAAATGTGCTCATTACTTGTGGCGCCGACCCTCAACACAATGAGGAAGTGGGGGCTCAGATGTACAGGTAGTTTTCAGTTTTGGTGGGTGGGTCATACAGTGACGTAGCTCCACTGACCAATCAATGGCAGCTATCTTCTTACGTCAAAATTGGCCCCTTGGAGCAGCCCGCTTGGAGCCTCAGGTAGGTGTCCCCATAAACTAAGCTGAGTGGGGTGGATACTGACAGTGGAGAGGCCCTTTGCTGATGCCTTGTCATGCAGAACTGAGAAGAGTTGAGACAGTGGTAAACACCAAAGGTGGTCCCATAAACCAGGCTGAGCGGGGGTGAGTACAGACAGTGGGCAGGCCCTTAACTGGTGCAGTGTGGTGTGGAATCGATGAAAGTTGAGACAGTGGCAAAGCACCAGAAGTGAATATAACTAGCTAAAGCCCACATCTGCTGTAGACTCCACTGAAGGGATAGCAATTAGGCATCACTGGCAGAAGATTTATCGTATTTTCTCTGAACAGCTCTAACTCAAAACCATCTAACCAAGCAAAATACACAAACCACATGGCGTTGCCTTTATCAGCAAAACTGCAGCATAAACATCGATATAAGCAGCTTCTTATCGACAGAGGAGCCCATCATAATAAAACTATTTCTGGCTTTTCTGGGCTGTAAGCCGGGCCTCCGTTGGCGTCAGTAAACAGATTCTCCCTGGCATCAGCACTTCTCCCCAGTGCACAAGCCCTGCGTCCAAGTAACTGTGGGCTTAGTTACAGTTACCATGGAAACGTATTCTCATCTGCAGGGCCCGCATCTAGGGTCAAAGACAAAAGGGTGATGGCTGGATGTGGTGATCTGCGACCAAACTGAGACAAGCAGAAATCAATGATAGGAAAAAGAAAGGAGAAAAAGACAACAACTACTTACACACAAAAAATGAGGTTGTAAGAGCAGTGTCCGTTTATGTATTTTGGGGGGATTTGGTGTTAAATTCTGTCCATGATTTCCTCAGATTTAACAGAGCCCCTTCCGTCAGTCCCTTTTGATTTATTGTTGCTCATAATAAGGTTGTAAAACTAAAAACTACCTTCCACACCTTCTCAAACCCACCTACTACAATGTGAGGTGTAAAATACCTTCAGGTTTGGATGCTGTATGTTTCTGGTTTTAAAACCAGCAGACCACAGCATCCACAGCAAGGAATCCTGGATTACAGTCTAGACAGGTTTGGCCAGCCAGCCCGAGAGGAAGCAGCACAGGCATAAGGCCTGATAACTCACACACACTCTTTTACACTACCATCTGTCGCTCTGACATGAAGCCAAAACTACAGATTCAGTGGAGAAGGTAGAAGAGGGGAAATACAGTATGTGGAAAAAAAAGCTCTGATAAAAAAATACATGAAATCATAAAAAAAATACAATTATGTGATCTACTTTTTATTTAGCTCTTTTTGTTTGGGTAAGGAATATCAGTTTAAAGCACAAAATGTGCCCTAATATTTTCACCAACCAAGTGAGAAATCTAAAATGTGTAATGATCTCCTCACAATTTAAAATTAAGTCCTACCATGCTTTAAAGAAATGCATACCACCTGCTGCCCTAAATGCTGGAGTGATCAACTAAAATCATCTTGTGTTGACAAAGGATGCAGTTTTAGCCTTTTTGATCAATCTGGTACGTAACATTGCGATTTCATGCAATATTGCAAAATCTTCTGAAATCAACTGGTGCTCAGAGTTTGTTGGCAACGAATTTCAGCTTTTTAACACATCCAAGTTTAGTTTAATATCTGTCAAAGAATTATTGCAATGCTAGGTTTTTTTGTCAATTGACTGTGGTAGTTTTATTAATTGGGTTGACACTAACAATTAACAATTAAAATCTACTGGTTCCACTGTTTATTAGATATTTTGCTAGTACGTCACACAAAAACACACACATACAAGCAAAACTATTATCTCCCTTTTGTTTTGGTGGCAGACAATAAAATACATTTTACCACTGTGCCTAATAAAGTCATGCATAAACACGTAGGTGGTAGTAAAGCTGATGATAGACAGCTACAGTATATTTGTCCATGAATGAATCCAATCAGTTAATCAGACTACAAGCATGTCTTAAAGACATAAAAACCTGGATGACCCTAAATCTTCTCCTTTTGAACACAGACAAAACTGAGGTTTTAGTTTTTGGACCTGAGCAACTTAGGCATTAATTTTTCAGTCTTTCGCCCTCCTTAGATGGCATTAATTTGGCCTCTAGTTCTAATGTTAAAAATCTTGGTGCTATTTTTGATCAGGACATGTCTTTTATCCCCCACATTAAAAACGTTACTAGAACTGCCTTCTTCCACCAGCGTAATATCACTAAAATTAGAAACACCTCATCTAAAAATGATACAGAAAAACTGGTTCATGCTTTTGTCATGTCTAGACTGGACTATTGCAATGGTTTGTTATCTGGGTGTCCAAATACTTTTTAAAAACGTCTTCAGTTGATTTAAAATCCTGCTGCCAGAGTCTTAACTGGAGTTAGTAGGAGAGATCATATCTTTGCAATAGGGATGCACTATATTATCGGCATGGTATCAGTATCAGCCGATATTAACATTAAATTTCAATATCGGACTTCGGCCATTCCATTAAAATAACTTGCCAATATAAATGGTGTTGTTTTTGCCTGCAGCGGCAGCACAATGTGATGACGTTGCAGCGGCAGTGCAATGCGATAACGTCACCCAATCTCACGGCGGAGAGGAATATTCAAAATGTTGGCAGAGTAGAAGGTTTATTTTTCGTTGGTGAGGATGTCAGATTCCGAAGATTTGTAGACTACGTTGAGCCTCCCTACATCGTCCGCAGTCAGAGATATTTTTCCGATGTTACTTTACCCGAGTTACTACCATCATTTCTGACGTCATTGAGAAGCTAATAGATGATAGCACGACTTGTTGGGTGAGTTTTACCACAGATATTTGGACGTCGTGTTAAGCCCGAGATACACTCGAGCGTCCTCACGATATGCCTATACGCAGCGTACGTACGCTGTGGCAAAAGCGTAGCCCCGCGTAGCCCCTCAGGGCACGTACGCGCAAAAGTATTTTTTTACTACGCATACGCGATGCGCGGTGTCTGAACATAAACTTCCCCGGCGCCGGACTGTTTTGTATGTTACACAAATTAAATAAATTCCCCTTCTTTATCGCTGATCGGGCCTTTTCTTTTGTTTTTTTGCCTAAAGTCAAGTAACCGCTTCTTCCTCCGTTCACTCGATGATTGAAATGAATGAATTCAGGTCCTACCTGGGTGCGGCGATGTTTTAAATATCCCTGGTGGGCTGTGTGCTGCAGGAAAAGCACTCCCTGTTATTATTTTTATTTCTGAGAGAACTTTTTACAACATATATAGTAGAAACACCGCATGAACACCGCCGCGGTCTTCAAGGCGCTACATGAGCTGGCTGTCAATCATTTCAGTAGGCGTGTCAGCAAGTAACCAATCAGCGAGCTCAGTTGAGTCCCCTCCGTGTGCAGCAGCTCATATTACAACAAGGAGAACGCGAGCGTTTGAAATCTGATAGTTTCTGACATATGCTGAAGCATATCAGCAAAACACATGCGCACAAAATGCGTGCGTGGAGTGGTGTACCTGAGGACGCATGAGTGTATCTCGGGCTTTAGGCCCGTTAGCATGATTAGTCTTACAGCACAATGGATACACAAAAATTTTGAACTTAAAAAGGCTGTCCTTCATGCACAGAAAAGCAGAGGATTCCACACTGCAGATAGCAACCCGGAACAAGCCTCCACAAGTGAGACTGAGACTGAGAGCTCCACAGTCACTGGTTGACTTTAAAAACGGCTTAAAGACCTTTCATTTTAAGCAAGCTTACTCTGCCTCCTCATGATCTTATCTTTGATCTTAGTTGATATTATTATTGATTCTACTTGTATTATCACTTGTTTTATTTTTGATTTTGTTGCACTTTGTAGCACTTTGAGATTTTTGTTCATGAAAAGTGCTTTATAAATTAAATTAATTATTATTATTATTATTAGACTGCATCGCAGGTGACTAATGCTAATACATACCATTTAACTATTTTCATTTAATATAAGTTAAAGTGCTATACATATCATATAGCTGTTACTGAATATGTGTCACCAGCTCTTACAGCTGTTGCACAATTTTTGTAGCAAATAAGCCTAAATGAGAGAGGGCTATGTTCTGACAAAGGAATGTATATAAAATAGCGGTATGGGCATCGGTTATCAGCCAAATAAGATTTAACATGTCGGCATATCGGATATCGGCCAAAAGTCCAATATCGTGCATCCCTACTTTCAAGTTTTAGTGTCTCTCCATTGGCTCCATGTCAAATCCAGAATAGAATTCAAAATATTACTGCTAATCTATAAAGCTCTCAACAACCTAGCTCCATCTTATATTACAGATCTTATTGTTCCATATTTTCCCAACAGAGCACTTCGCTCTCAGGCTGCAGGCTTACTCGTGGTTCCTAGAGTTTCCCAAAACAAAATGGGAGGAAGATCTTTCAGTTATCAGGTTCCTCTCTTGTGGAACCAACTTCCAGTTTCTGTCTGTGAGGCTGACACATTGTCTAGTTTTAAGACTGGGTTCAAGACTTTTCTTTTTGATAAATCCTATAGTTAGGGTCAGCTTGGATTTCCTGAGCTATCCCTTAGTTATGCTGCTATAGGCTTATACTGCTGGAGGACAAACTGACCACATTTCTTCACTCTGCTACTGTCTTTACTTACTCTGCTCAACTTTTTTTGTTTTTGTAATTATTTTTTCTATCTTTAACATGTGTTTTGGTCTTTCAGGTACACCTGCACCTATATCTGGACTGACCATTCTGTATTTGTTTCTCCTTCCTGTCCTCTCAAACCTGCCGGTCAAACCAGATGTCCACTTGTCCCGAGTCTGGTTCTGCCAGAGGTTTTCTTCCTTTTAAAAGGGAGTTTTTACTTTCCACTGTTGCCATTGTGCTTGTTTAGGATGGGAGACTGTGATGAAGTGAAGATTTAACTTGTCTGCTGCGTCCTTAGATAGAGAACTTTACTAATTGGCTTTTCTATGTATGTGAATGTTCCTGTTAAGCGCCCTGAGACAACTTTGTTGTGATTTGATGCTATATAAATACACTGAATTTAATTAACCGCTACTGATCTTTATTGTTCTTTCTTAGTGAAGTCACGTTACAAGAGAAATATAAATCTATCAGTAGGACTACATGTTCTGTCAGCCGTTACAACAGGACACAATTGTTTCATGAGGATTCAGGAATCCAGACACTGGGTATTTCTGAGCATTCACAAAGAAATCCTACAGTGAGAGAAACAAAGAAGAGTTATGCTGCCTATTCAAGGAAAAAACAAAACAAGAGATGAGCAAATTTGTTTAAATTGTGAATCTATAAGCCAAACCTGTGATCTCCTCTTCAGTTAGTTTACGTAGTTGAAGCTGCCAGAAAAACCACTGGGATCTAACTACCGTGAGTTTTCATGCAGTGATGTGATGTACAGAGGGATTCTGTCACCAGGTGAACTGATAGCAGAAGTACACATAATTAAAGCACACTTTAAAATCATGATGCATCTTAAAACATGTGAAAATGACTCAACCTCAGAGTCTGAATGTAGGTCAGGCTAACCACCTCAATCTGAATGGTTGAGAAAAAAACGTAATAGTTCTTATAAAATGCTGCAGCGTTTGTATCTTTGTAGATACATTTTCCATAGTTTGCTGATGCAACAGCACATTCCAAAGGTTTGTATCAATGTTAGAAATATACAGTAGATGTGATAGAAAAGGCATAGTTCATCTTTGGGTTAAAAATACCAGGAAAATAATTTGGAGGCAGTGAACTAACCATGATGTCTGTTTAAATTTTTCATTTGACTTCCCACCTAACAAAAACAGGTAAAGCAAACACTGATGTTATTATATAAGATGTAGTACAAAATGTAATCCCAGGCAGCTGGGAAAGCAAGTGTTTGTGCAGAAACTGCTTCTTAATGCCAGCCACAAACAAATAAATCTGCAGTAAAAAGCTCCTCTGTGTAAACAAATATACAAGGTAAGCTTGTTGTGAAAAGTCACAGGGGCAGTTTGTTTGACAAAAGAGGCTGGCTGTTGTGAAGGCTCACAGGACTACCAAGTTCATGGCCAAATTCAGTTTTAATGTAATTGTGATTCAGTCGTGTTGCATATAAATTTTAATTTGCAGGTCTGAACAGGTGGGAACAGTGTTTTAGTTGAATAAACACTTTGACCAAAGAGTTCAGTGGGAATTAATTTAATTACACTAGTGTGGTCCATGAAGTTATATGTCATTTGACAGAGCGGGACTTTAAGTGCTAAGAAGAACTCATTATAGCAGAATAAGTTCTGTAAGTTTTGTTTGTCTGGACTCCATTTAAACCAAATGGAAAAGAAAAGAGGGGTAATGGTTGAGTGTACCTCACAACTCCGTCAGCAAAAATGACTAAACTTTTGAGATCTTACAACTTTTCTATACCTGACTTCTACAAACAGGATTCCAAAAAAGTTGAGACACTAAACACATTGTGAAGGGAAAAAAAACTGAATGCAATGATGTGGAGGTGCCAACATCTAATATTTTATTCAGAATAGAACACAAATCACAGATCAAAAGTTTAAACTGAGAGAATGTATCATTTTAAGGGAAAAATATGTTGTTTCAAAATTTCATGGCATCAACAAATCCCCAAAAAGTTGGGACAAGTCCATTTTTACCACTGTGTGGCATCCCCCCTTCTTCTTACAACACTCAACAGACGTCTGGGGACAGAGGAGACCAGTTTCTCAAGTTTAGAAATAGGAATGCTCTCCCATTCATGTCTAATACAGGCCTCTAACTGTTCAATCGTCTTGGGCCTTCTTTGTCGCACCTTCCTCTTTATGATGCACCAAATGTTCTCTATAGGTGAAAGATCTGGACTGCAGGCTGGACATTTCAGTACCCGGATCCTTCTCCTACGTAGCCATGATGTTGTGATTGCTGCAGAATGTGGTCTGGCATTATCTTGTTGAAAAATGCAGGGTCTTCCCTGAAAGAGATGACGTCTAGATGGGAGCATATGTTGTTCTAGAACCTGAACATAGTTCTCTGCATTAATGGTGCCTTTCCAGACATGCAAGCTGCCCATGCCACAAGCGCTCATGCAACCCCATACCATCAGTGATGCAGGCTTCTGAACGGAGCGTTGATAACAACTTGGGCTATCCTTGTCCTCTCTGGTCCGGATGACATGGCGTCCCAGTGTTCCATAAAGAACTTCAAATCGTGACTCATCTGACCACAGAACAGTCTTCCATTTTGCCACACTCCATTTTAAATGACCCCTGGTCCAGTGCAAACGTCTGAGCTTGTGGAGCTTGCTTAGAAATGGCTTCCTCTTTGCACTGTAGAGTTTCAGCTGGCAACGGCGGATGGCACGGTGGATTGTGTTCACTGACAATGCTTTCTGGAAGTATTCCTGAGCCCATTTTTTCTTAGTTCATATCTTAGATGTTATTACTGTTTTTACTTTTACTTTTTATTGTTGGATGTAACTGGGACCCTGTGTACATAATCTTGTTTCATCACATGTACAACGTGTGGTGCAAATGACAATAAAGATTCTCTGACTCTGACTCTCTGATTTAGGGCTTTTTCAATTATGCTAAATATGAAAGGGTGGGTTTTGGCACCTTTCTCTTCCATATAAATAATAAAATATGGGCTGGATGGAGTTTGCATGTTCTCTTCATGCATGCGTGGGTTTTCTCCGGGTACTCCAGAACAAAAACATGCATGTTAGACTGATTCGTAACTCTAAATTGTCCGAGTGAATGGTTGTTTGTCTCTATGCGTCCCTGTGATGGCCTGGAGACCTGTCCAGGGTGTTCTCTGCCTCCCGTACAGTGACTGCTGGATACGGGCGCTAGTGACCCCCACAACCCAGAAAGAAAGAAGTGGGTAAATATGATGGATGGATGTATATATTCTAAATTATACCCAAAAAACATTAAATAGCATTTTATTTGTTGTTCACATCAATATTAACCTCCTTCTTCCGTTAACAACACACCATGGTTCGTGTAATTTTCTGATGACGTCTGTCCCTGCAGGTGGACGTTTAGTCTTTTTTAGGGTTATTGATCCTCTGAAAGCATCAGACAGAGGAACTCTAGTGTTTTACAGTTGTGTCTGAGAGAGAAAGAGTTTGGCAAACGTGTGCGTCCTGCCCATGGGCAGCTTTAACGACTGCGAGTGAATAA
>JBBPBX010005424.1:58267-72194 GCA_038048925.1 Garcialebias charrua
AACATTAGTATGTTACTAGGTCACTAGAAGTCAGTAATCAACTGATAAAAAAAACAAAAACTTTCAGCTTACCTCATTAGGCATGTAACGAGATCTCGTTGTACGAGATCTCGCGATATTAAACTCCCGCGATATCTCTCGTTGAGAGGTAACGTTGTCTCGCGAGACGCTAATGCTAGCGCTAGCAGAGCCCCTAACAAGTCAGCGTCACGGACAGCATGGCTTCGCCGGATGAAGGTGCTATAGAAGACGCCCCAACTACTGATGGAGGGTCACGGTCCCGCAGACGCTTCTACATTGATGGAGGGTCCCGGAGCTGCCGACGCTGCCCCGGATGTAAAGACACACGCGTGTGACGGTGTTGCCAGATAGAGTCCCACCCACCCAAAGCACTCTTTACCCGCAAAAGTCAGAAGGAAAATCGCGGTGAACCGCCCAATCTGGCAACACTGGTGAGTGACGACGGCTGCTGATGCGGATATTTATGTTTGGAAAGTCCTGCGTGAATATCTATATTCTACAAAAAAAAACGGCAAAATGAAAGAAAAGTAACGAGGCTATTTTTAAAAAGTAAGGAGTAGAAAGTACCAGTAATTGCGTGAAAATGTAAGAAGTAGAAGTATAAAGTAGGCTGAAAAATAATTACTTTACTAAAGTATAGATAACTAAAATTTGTACTTAAGTAAAGTAACGAAGTATTTATACTTCGTTACTTGACACCTCTGCAAATAAGTTGTAGAGTTTTAAAGAAATTTCAACTTTATAGTTGAAATTTCTTTAAAACTTTATAGCACAAGGTTTTTCTGAGCTTAACCGGTTCAAATGGTCAAATCTGCTGGATTAAAAAAAGTATTTCGCCATTTGCCCTGTTCAAAATGGCGGTTAGCATGTTAGCATTAGCGTCCGCTAGCATTGGTAATACATAAGTGCTTTTGAAATTGTGGACCTAAATAAATCAATAAGTGCTTTAGAAATAGCGGAACTAATTTTTGGATTAGCGCTGCCCAGCACTGCAAGTTTCTAAATGTAGTGCGTAGTTAGCTGAAATTTGGTGATTTATCACCAAGCCTGACACCCAAGTTGGTTCTGTTTGTGAGAGTGCTGGTTTGAAAACTCTGTTGTTGTTTTGGGGGTTTGGACTAAATAGTAAATGGAGCTTACTTATATAGCGCTTTCCAGCCCCCTATGAGGGGCCCCAAAGCGCTTCACAGTACCAGCCATCCACCCATTCATACATACACACATTCATACACCGGTAGCGGTAGACTGCCATGCAAGGCGCCATCCAGTCATACCAGGAGCAACTCGGGGTTAAGTGTCTTGCCCAGGGACACAACGAGGTATGCAGTGATCGAACCCCGGACCTTCCGGTCCTGAGCCGGTTGCCCTGCCTCTACACCATCTCGGCCCTGGAGACCGAGACATCGGCAGGATGACTAACATCGGGATTTCCAACCATTTATTTACCGTATTTTTCGGACTACAAGGTGCACCGGATTATAAGATACAATATCAATGAACGGGTCTGTTTTCATAAATAAGGCGCACAGGATTATTAGGCGCATTAAGCAAAACAAAACAAAACAATCAAATAAGTCAAACTTTATTCAACTCATTTACAATAACCACATAAAATCAGTTTGAGGTCAGTAAGTACAACCAGAATTAATACATAAGGCACACCTGATTATAAGGCTCACTGTTGACTTTTGAGAAAATTAAAGGATTTTAAGTGTGGTTTATAGTCTGAAAAATACGGAATTTTATTTGTACATTTGCCTAAACTTCACAATGACACCAAATATACGAAGGGATTTCCAGGCACTACAACAGACGGCAGAAAAGAATGTCGGCTTCAAAGGGAATTAAAATTATTATGTCTAAACATACCTGTTAGAAATCTTTAATTTACGGTAGATTAGGAAGATTACTGGGATCACTAGATTGTATTTTTATTAACTCTTACGTTAATCTCAAATACGACAAAAATCTAAATCTTTAAGTGTTTTGCTCTGGAGCCTGTGCTCATTTGAACTTGTGTGCACAGGTCACAAATATATACTGTAATGTTGTGTTTCTAAAGGAGAATCTTTTACACAAATCTTACACCCTTTTAGCGCATCTGTCTCAGGCCTGCTTCAGCTGGGGGTAAATGGAGTAAAAAGATCAATAATGTAATACGAAGCACTGCCTTTCAGTGATTTAATGAGTTGTATGTTTCAAATATTAATTACTTGAGCAACAAGGTGAAACAGCAGTGACGTGGTCATACAGTGGAGCTCTTGTAGGAAGCAAGGGAAGACATTTTGTCACGTTTCTCTACTAATAATCAGCCGAGACATTGGCAGGAAAAGCATGGAACAAGGGTTTGTACGTCTCTGACAAAAAATAAATGGTTACAATCTACTGTAGGCCATGCTGCTGATGAGTGGACTTTAATAATCTTAAAAAGTTCAACTTTAGATCAGTAATCACCCCCAGATCTTTAGCTTCATTCTCTCCCAGCAGAACATTTATCATAGTTGTGGTAATTATTGAAGAGCCACTCATTGATTTGAATCACAGCCCAGTGTGTGACCCACCTCATCATATCATCTTCTAAAATGTCGCCATGAGGAAAAGGTGTGATCTGTTTTGTTTCTATGACAGCACATAAATAACTTTAGATGTTAATTTGCAAATGATTGACTGCTTTGTGTAAGTAAGGCCCTGTTTACACGGATACTGTGTGGGGGAAACGTAACTTTTGGGCATGTTAATTAGTTTAAAAGTTTTGCGTTGACACGGATCTGACATGGATCTGCTCGAATCTCCCCCCTCCCTCATGACCCCCCGCTTACACCCACTGCGCATGCGTCCTGCTGAACCTTCACCCACTGCGCATGCGTGCTGCTGAACCTTCACCCACTGCGCATGCGTCCTGCTGAACCTTCACCCACTGCGCATGCGTGCTGCTGAACCTTCACCCACTGCGCATGCGTCCTGCTGAACCTTCACCCACTGCGCATGTGTGCTGCGTCACTCTGCTGGCAGTCTGCTAGTTTCTTTTGTGCTAAAAGCTGAGCTAACAACAACAAGTTAAAGCTGGATTTTGGATAAGAGTCGACACTATTTGACACCAAGCGGCCGGGACCTCTTCATCTAACAAGCTGCACCAGTTGCTGACTGTGGACCAGAACCGAGTCGATGAGGATGAAGTCTGACTTTACTCCGTGATAAACAGCTGACTTACAGCAGGTAAATCAACGTTCTTAATATAATGTTTGCTTGTGTTTACTTTGATCACACAACAACGGAGTTTTTATTTATTTATTTATTTCTGCCAGGTGGAGAAGCTGTCGTTCCAAACAGGCAGACGGTTCGGCGGTTCTGATGGGTCCAGATGAACACACAGCAAGAGTCCAGTTCATTAACGTAGTTACAGTTCGGTTCACGTGTTTTTAATAGTGTTCAGTTTAATTCTCAGTGTTTGCGTTGTAAAATTTGTGCTGCTGAATAAATAAATAAATAAATAAACCTGGTGTCTTCATTTTCACAGCACGTTACGCACTGTTTAAAAAATGTAACGAGTCCAGATAGATACTGTACAGTTCAGATAAATTTAAACATCTCCCACGCCAACATAAATACTGTTTATTATTGTTAAACTGTTATATTGAGCAGCGTGACACGTGAAATGTCAGCCTGCCCCGCGCGTGCGGGCTGCGCGCATGTGGTTGACACAAAAGATCAGCAGGAGATGTTTATATTATCAGCGGGGGTGCAGCGAAAAAGTTCCACTTTGGGAGCAGGCTCAGAAAACTATCGGTGTCATAGAGGGGGGCCAGCGGTGTCGTGTAGGCGATAAGCAAAGTCGCAAAGAGAAAGTAGCGGTTACACTCAAAATACGCGCCGTGTAAACTGGCCTTAAATTCTTACTTGCTTGGCTGCAAACCCAACCAACAGCACTGTTTTAGCATATTAAGGCCCTGTTTACACGGACACTGTCTGGGGGAAACGGATGTTTTGGGTATGTTAATTAGGTGAAAAGTTTTGTGTTGACACGGTCGAATTCTGTGGATACGACTCTCTCCCCCTCCACCCCCCGTCCTCATGATTTCACTGTAGTTACCATGCTGGGCCATTAGATGGCGCTGTGATTTTTGGAACCTTCACTACTGCGCATGCGTGCAGCCTGAGGTAAACAGCAGCCGAGAGTGAAGGATAAATCACTGTTATACACGTTATTATGATTAAACCTTCATCTGAATAATATAGGTTTAATCATAATAACGTGTATAACAGTGATTTATCCTTCAAGAGCCTGCCTCGTCTGCTTTCCTCTCTGGCTAAAATCAGCTAACTACAAGTTGTTGTCAACAAGTTAACAACAAGTTAAAGCTGGAATTTGGATAAGAGTCAACAGATTTGACACCAAGCGGGACCTGCTTCATCTAACAAGCTGCACACCAGACGCTGAGTGACCGTGGACCAGAACCGGACTTTACTCCGTGATAAACAGCTGACTTACAGCAGGTAAATCAACGTTCTTAATATAATGTTTGCTTGTGTTTACTTTGATCACACAACAACTGAGTTTTTATTTATTTATTTATTTATTTCTGCCAGGTGGAAGCTGTCGTTCCAACAAACAGGCAGACGGTTCGGCGGTTCTGATGGGTCCAGATGAACACACAGCAAGAGTCCAGTTCATTAACGTAGTTACAGTTCGGTTCACGTGTTTTATTAGTGTTCAGTTTAATTCTCAGTGTTTGTGTGACGTACAGTTTGTGGTGCTGAATAAATAAATAAATAATAAATAAACCTGGTGTCTTCATTTTCACAGCACGTTACACATTGTTTAAAAAAACGTAACGAGTCCAGATAGATACTGTAGTTCAGATAAATTTATACATCTCCCACGCTAACATAAATACTGTTTATTATTGTTCTTCTTCTTCTTCTTCTTCTTCTTTCGGCTTTTCCCTTTTCAGGGGTCGCCACAGCGAGTCATCCTCCTCCACCTCACTCTGTCCTCTGCATCCTCTGTCCTCACTCCAACTACCTCCACGTCCTCTCTAACTGCATCCATATATCTCCTCTTTGGTCTCCCTCTTTGTCTTTTTCCTGGCAGCTGCATTTCTAACATCCTTCTACCAATATACCCACTGTCCCTCCTCTGGACATGTCCAAACCATCTCAGTCTGGCCTCCCTAACTTTATCTCCCAGTTGTTCAACATGTGCTGTACCTCTGATGATCTCATTCCTGATCTTATCCATCCTTGTCACTCCTAAGGAGAACCTCAGCATCTTCATTTCTGCCACTTCCAGTTCTTTCTCCTGTCTTTTTGTCAATGACACTGTCTCCAGACCATACAACATAGCTGGTCTCACCACTGTCTTGTAAACTTTTCCTTTGACCTTTGCTGACACCTTTTTGTCACAAATCACTCCTGAAACTTTTCTCCATCCGCTCCATCCTGCCTGGACTCTCTTTTTCACCTCTTTACCACATTCCCCATTTTCCTGGACAGTGGACCCCAAGTACTTGAAGTCCTGCACCTTTGTGACCTCTGCTCCTTGTAGCCTCACTGTTCCACTGGCCTCCCTCTCATTCACACACATGTACTCTGTCTTACTACGACTGACTTTCATTCCTCTTCTTTCAAGAGCATACCTCCACCTCTCCAAGTTCTCTTCCACCTGTTCCCTGTTCTCACCACAGATCACAATGTCATCTGCAAACATCATAGTCCATGGGGATTCCTGCCTGACCTCATCTGTTAGTCGGTCCATCACCAGAGCAAACAAGAAGGGGCTCAGAGCCGATCCTTGATGCAATCCCACCGCCACCTTGAAGCTATCTGTCACTCCTACAGCACATCTCACCACTGTCCTGCTGTCTTCATACATGTCCTGTACCAGTCTAACATACTTTTCTGCCACTCCAGATTTCCTCATGCAATACCACACCTCTTCTCTTGGTACCCTGTCATATGCTTTTTCTAAATCCACAAACACACAATGGAGTTCTTTCTGACCCTCTCTGTACTTCTCTATCAACATCCTCAAAGCAAAGATGGCATCTGTGGTGCTCTTTCTTGGCATGAAACCATACTGCTGCTCACAGATAGTCACATCTTGTCTAAGTCTTGCTTCCACAACTCTCTCCCAGATCTTCATTGTGTGGCTCATCAACTTAATTCCCCTGTAGTTGCTACAACTCTGTACATCACCCTTGTTCTTAAAAATGGGAACCAGCACACTTCTTCTCCATTCTTCAGGCATTTTCTCACCCTCAAATATTCCATTAAATATTTGAGTCAAAAACCTCACTGCCATCTCTCCAAGACATTTCCAAACCTCCACTGGTATGTCATCAGGCAGGGGCGGAGTGGGACAACTTTTCAGCCCGGGAGTTTAATGGCCAAGAGTGGCCCATTTTTTCACATTTTAAAAATATTTGGCAAAAATGTAGCCTATAATATTTTTTTAATTGCAATACAATCAACAACTTTTTTTTTGGTTATAATTTTTTGTTACATTTTGTTACAATTCAGCAAATCAGGTGGGAAAAAAACTAAATTAGTGGACTTAAAAAACAGAAAATGATAAGTCAATTCTTTGTTGCTCTTTCCATATCAGACTCAAAGATTACTGAAAAACTCAAAACGTAATTTTGTTGGCTTGAACGTTGGCCAGCTGTCATGAGAAGTTTGCACTAAATACAGTGACAAAAAGATAAACCATAAAACTATTTTACATTCAAAATATTAAATTTGAGGCCAGATAAAATGTCAATGAGACCAGATTTGGCCCATGGGCCTCGAGTTTGACATGTGATCAGCATCAGTAAGGGCCTAAGAAGTGCACTAGTTTCTGCCACCATATTTGTTACTTTGTCATTGTCAATGGACATAAGAAGTTCTTTCTCTGTGGACATCAGCATAAATGCCTCCAAATGCTCCTGGTTAAGTGTGCTTCATAGTCTATTCTTGATGAACTTGAGAGTAGAGAAGCTTTCACATGCAACATGAGACAACAAATATTTGTATGCCAGCCCTATATAGGCATCTGTGAAAAGGTTGTGTCAATATAAGGTAAACACAGATAACAGTTTCTGCAAGAAGAACAAGCCCTGCTTTCAAGTTCAATCTCTGGTTCAACCCTGTTCCATCTCAGTACCATCTTGACAGTGGACTCTTCCAGAGGGGACTTTTTCAGCCTATCCCAAGACTGGACAGCTCTGTGTGTGTAAAGTACTCACTGTGGCTCTCTCATCAAATCTAAGCAGATTTTTGCTTGTTGCTTGAAGTGCTGAGCTCTTGAGTCCTTTAAGCCTCATCTCTGAAAAGTTTTTAGGGTCAAGACAAGCAAAATCAGAGACAAGTTTGGCATTGGTTGCAATATGTATGCATATGCATGAGTTTATTTTTATTTGTCTATTAAATGTGTTGCTTTAACATTTTTCTGTCTCCTGTTTTCACTTCACCTCATGCATTTCTGCCTCATTACGTAAATAAGGACTTGTGTGGAAAATTAAAAAAATAATTACATTTAGTTACATAACACAAGTCATCTAAGAGTAAAAGTAAAAACAAAAAAAATATATATGCCTATCGGTATTTTAAGCACAGTAAAATTATGAATTAAAATATATAATTTGTTGGAACTAAGCTGGAAAAAAAACATGATGGTCAATTAATTTTTAAAACATGAGATAAAGTTCTAAAAAAGCTAAGTCTGGTCCTCTGGACATTCAAGAAACAAAACAAAACAAAGCAAAAAATGTCCAGAAGACCAGACTTAGCTTTTTTAGATTTTTCTACCTGGATTATTGAGCATGCATCAGGGTATGAGATAAAGTTCTCTTTTAATTTAAATTGTCCTTTGACGTTTATTTATTTATTGGTCAATTTATATATTTCTGCTTTTATTTCTAATTAGGCTCAGGCTGTCAGTTTAGGTCCCACTTGACTTTCATGCATGTTTAGTGACATAGTACAACGTTGTGACATTAGCCTAATTTATTATGCTAGTTTTTAATTTATATTACCTGTTGCTTCTTCTGTCTCTTTGAAAAAATGTCTGTAAGCTTTGCACATTTGGCAGCTTCCTCCTGTAACGCCTTTCTTTTCTTCAACCTGACTTTTTCAGCTCCACGGCCCCTTCCTATCCATTTTTATTGCTAATTAGCAGTTTGGACTCTGCGCTGCTCCATCACCGGATGTTTTGGAAAATACGTGCTTCGCTGCTGGGTTGGACTCAACCAACGGTGAATTTTCAGGGGTGTTTTTTATCAAATGGTAGCTCCCAAGCTGCCAGCCCAGTGCGGCGCAGTCTCTTAAAGGGATCAGCGCTTTAAGAGGCTGCAGGCTGCAGTCTCTTAAAGCGATCAGCGCTCCCTCCCTTTAAGAGGCTGCAGCCTGCAGCCTAAAGTCAGGGACAAGTCGATTTTGAGCAGATTCATTCAACCGTCATCATTTTCCCCGTGCGTCTATCGGCCCATTCATGACGCGGCCCATCGGGAAAACTCCCGAATCTCCCGATGGCCACTCCGCCCTTGGTCCAGATGCTGCAGGATGAAGTGGAGGGCCAGGTTTATGGCGTCATCTACAGACCTGTTAGCTCTGTAGGCGAACTGCAGAGGGTCCAGGAGGGGATTGCTGATAGACTTGAGGTGGGATAAAACCAGACGTTCAAATGACGTTTATGTGGGCTAACTGGGAATGGGACATAAATGGGCATCATTATATGGGACCCATGTGGTTTTAGTATAATGGTCACAGTATGAGAAGCCCATATGTGCTAACTGTATTGACCCCAAGTGGGATAAGTGTCAGATGACCTTACATGGGTTCAGCCTTGGCATGGATATATAGGCCCCAGTTCATTTTTATGTGGGCTAACTGGGAATGGGACAGAAATGGGCATTATTATATGGGACCCATGTGGTTTTAGTATAATGGGTCCATCATGGGAAGCCCTTATGGGCTAACTGTATTTACCCCCATTGGGATAAGTGTGGGCTGACCTTACATGGGTTGAACCTGGGCATAGATATATTGGCCCCAGTTGAATTTTATTTGGGCTAACTGGGAATGGGACAGATATGCGCATCTGTATATGGGACCCATGTGATTTTAGTATAATGTGCCCAGCATGGGAAGCCCATGAGGGCTAACTGTATTTATCCCAAGTGGTATAAATGTGGGATCACCTTACATGGGTTTAACCTGAGCATGGATATATAGGGCCCAGTACATTTTTATATGGGCTAACTGGCAATGGGACAGAAATGGGCAATTTATATGGGACCCATGTGGTACATGCATACTCATCCACCCGGTCTCTACGGTCACAGAACAGTCATCTACTTCACATTCTGAGAACCAAATTAAGGACCATGGGAGACCGGGCTTTCAGTGTGGCTGCCCCCCGCCTGTGGAACTCTCTTCCTGACTGCCTAAGAGCTCCACAGTCACTGGTTGACTTTAAGAGCGGCTTGAAGACCTTTCTTTTTAACCAAGCATACTCTGCCTCCTCATGATTCTATCTTTGATCTTAGTTGATACTGTTATTGATTTTATTTGTTTTATTACTTGTTTTATTGACATTTAATTCTGTTGCACTTTGTAGCACTTTGAGATTTTCATTAATGAAAAGTGCGTTATAAATTGAATTCATTATTATTATTATTAGTAGTAGTATAATGGGCCCTGCATGGGAAGCCCATGTGGGCAGACTGTATTTACCCCAAGTGGTATAAGAGTGGGTTGACCTTTCATGGGTTGAACCTGGGCATGAATGTATAGGTCCCAGTTCGTGTTTATGTGGGATAACTGCGAATTGGACAGAAATGGACATTATTATATGGGACCCATGTGGTTTTAGTATAATGGCCCCAGCATGGGAAGCCCTTATGGGCTAACTTTATTTACCCCAAGTGGGCTAAATGTGGGATGACCTTACATGGCTTCAACTTGGGCATGTATATATAGGCCCCAGTTCATTTTTATGTGGGCTAACTGGGAATGGGACAGAAATGGGCAATATTATATGGGACCCATGTGGTTTCGGTATAATGGGTCCAGCATGGGAAGCACATGTGGGCTAACTGTATTTACCCCAATTGGGATAAGTGTGGGCTGACCTTACATGGGTTGAACCTGGGCATAGATATATTGGTCCCAGTTCGTGTTTATGTGGGATAACTTCGAATGGGACAGACATGGACATTATTATATGGGACCCATGTGGTTTTAGTATAATGGCCCCAGCATGGGAAGCCCTTATGGGCTAACTGTATTTAACCCAAGTGGGCTAAATGTGGGATGACCTTACATGGCTTCAACCTGGGCATGTATATTTAGGCCCCAGTTCATTTTTATGTGGGCTAACTGGGAATGAGACAGAAAAGGGCAATATTATATGGTACCCATGTGGTTTTAGTATAATGGGCCCTGCATGGGAAGCCCATGTGGGCAGACTGTATTTACCCCAAGTGGTATAAGAGTGGGCTGACCTTACATGGGTTGAACCTGGGCATGAATGTAGAGGTCCCAGTTCGTGTTTATGTGGGATAAGTGCGAATGGGACAGAAATGGACATTATTATATGGGACCCATGTGGTTTTAGTATAATGGGTCCAGGATGGGAAGCCCTTATGGGCTAACTGTATTTACCCCAAGTGGGCTAAATGTGGGATGACCTTACATGGCTTCAACCTGGGCATGTATATATAGGCCCCAGTTCATTTTTATGTGGGCTAACTGGGAATGGGACAGAAATGGGCAATATTATATGGGACCCATGTGGTTTCGGTATAATGGGTCCAGCATGGGAAGCACATGTGGGCTAACTGTATTTACCCCAATTGGGCTAAATGTGGGATGACCTTACATGGCTTCAACCTGGGCATGTATATATAGGCCCCAGCTCATTTTTACGTGGGCTAACTGGGAATGGGACAGATATGTCCAGTCCTCACATCCTTCTACAGGTGTGCAGTGGAGAGCATCCTGTGCTCCAGCATCAATGTGTGGCATGGAGGCTGCACAGCTGCAGAAAGAAAAGCTTTGCAGAGAGTGGTGAAGGCTGCACAGAAGTCTGTTGGAGTCAGTCTCCCCACCATCACAGACATTTACACTTCGAGATGCAGGAAAAAAGCCACCTGCATCATGAAAGACCCCACTCACCCAGCACACACACTCTTTGCCCCACTCCCCTCAGGACGGAGGTTGAGGAGCATCAAATGTAGAACCACTAGACTGAGGAACAGCTTCTACCCTGAGGCTGTTAGACTCATGAATAAATAAATAATAAGAATAATCACTGTGAAATATCACATCATGCTGATGCTGATCTGTTTTCTTGTTGCTGTGTTCATCTGTGACCATCTGCTCATAAAGACTCATGTTCGTGCTGCTGTTTGTAATGACGTTTTTCTATTACTCTAGGGCTTAGTGTATTTCTAGTTGGATGTTTTTCTTAGTTCATATCCTAGATGTTATTACAGTTTTTCTCTTACATTTTGTTGTTGGATGTAACTGGGACCCTGTGTACATAATCTCATTTCATCACATGTACTACATGCGGTGCAAATGACAATAAAGACTCGCTGACTCTGACTCTGATGTGCATCAGTACATAGGACCCATGTGATTTTAGTATAATGTGCCCAGCATGGGAAGCCCATGTGGGCTAACTGTATTCATCCCAAGTGGTATAAATGTGGGATCAACAGATACAGATTTAAACTATGCATTGAATTTACATTTATAAATTCAATGTATAGTTTAAATCTGTATCTGTTGATCAAAACCAACAAGAATTAAAACTCATAGTGCCACAATCAAAAACGAAACTAAAAAACGGGGAGTGAACTGTGTTGATTTCCCATCATGCTTAGCGGTATATTAGTGTTCAATTATAGTTTAAATCTGTATCTGTTGATCAAAGCCAACAAGAAATACAACTCATAGTGCCACAATCAAAAAGGAAACTAAAAAACGGGGAGTGCTGTGTTGATTTCCCATAATGTTTAGCAGTATTTTAGTGTTCCGGGCTGCACCATGAGTCAGAAGGACATCTGTGTTACAGAACTGCCTCTTGTTAAAGTTTGGGTATTACTTGTTGTGAGGCCCAGAGTGTCTTCTTTGGGTTTAACTCACACAATGTTAAGACAGAAGTCACAGAGTATGGTGCAATATGTGTGCTCTCTGACATACTTCAAGGATCAAAAATGCTGGCAGGTTGCATCGGAAAATCCGATACGTAAAGTATGCTGGTAAGAACACACGTGGGTCTTTAATGGGCCTCATGTAAGTTAACCATCTGGGTCCCACTGAAAACCTCAGTCAGTGCCTTAAAAATGTATGGGCAAACCCATGTGGGGCCACCATGGAAACCGTGGACAAACCCACTTATTACCCATATTTTTAGCCCAGTTGGGACCCAGTTTAGTCCCAGGTAGATATTCTTCAAGGCACACACATGGGTTTTACATGGGCCTCATATAAGTTAACCATCTGGGAACCACTGAAAGCCCAGTCAGGGCCCATTAAAGTCTATCTGGGCAAACCCATGTGGGGCCACCATGGAAACCGTGGACAAACCCACTTATTACCCATATTTTTAGCCCAGTTGGGACCCAGTTTAGTCCCAGGTAGATATTCTTCAAGGCACACACATGGGTTTTACATGGGCCTCATATAAGTTAACCATCTGGGAACCACTGAAAGCCCAGTCAGGGCCCATTAAAGTCTATCTGGGCAAACCCATGTGGGGCCACCATGGAAACTGTGGACAAACCCACTTATTACCCATATTTTTAGCCCAGTTGGGACCCAGTTTAGTCCCAGGTAGATATCCTTCAAGGCACACATATGGGTTTTACATGGGTCTCAATTAAGTTAAACATCTGGGTCCCACTAAAAACCCAGTCAGGGCCCATTAAAATCTATCTGGGCAAACCCATGTGGGGCCACCATGGAAACCGTGGACAAACCCACTTATTACCCATATTTTAGCCCAGTAGGGACCCAGTTTAGTCCCAGGTAGATATTCTTCACGGCACACACATGTGTTTTACATGTGTCTCATTTAAGTTAAACATATGGGTCCCACTGAAAACCCCGTCAGGACCCATTAAAATCTATCTGGGCAAACCCATGTGGGGCCACCATAAAAACCATGGACAAAACCTTTTGGGACCCATGTTTTTTGCACATGTTTATACCATATGGGGCCCACCTGTGCATGCTGGCTGGGTTGGGGTTGTACCCAGGACCTACATGTGAATTAGACCTTGTGACTGCTGCACTTTGGAATCAACGTAGCTCAATCAGAGGTAACTTATCAAACACACCTTGTTCCTGTCTTCTTTATGACATCCTCTTTTTCAACTTTGGTAAAGTACCCATATTCGGAAGTCCACAGATACTTCACTGGTTATCTTCATTTTTGTTCTTACAATGGAGCTTTCAAAGCAAGGTAGTTTGGAATTCCTTTCGACATAATGAAGCTCCTACAGTCAATACAAGTCAAAATCAGGGTCTGAGAATGACTGTAGACATCTTTTAAGTCAACCTATGTTAAAACATTTTCTTAAAGTAAACCTTGAATACAATCTTTGAAAACGTCATGCAACTTCATAGTGTTTTGCCAAGATTTATAACTTAGTAACTTCTACAACAAACAGCAGATTACCGCATTAAAATATTGTCCCTTCTACAATGTAAGATGAAGCAACTCGAATGATTGTTGCAGGTTTTTGTTTGTGAGGAACATACAGGGAATGATGGTTCCACTGGGGTTTGAACCCAGGACCTTCTGCGTGTTAAGCAGACGTGATGCCCGCTACACCATGGAACCATGCAATAACAGACACCCGTGTACGTCAATGTGGCTTTTAATGTGAAAAAAGTTTTGCAGTTTCCATTATTT
>JBBPBX010005425.1:0-15390 GCA_038048925.1 Garcialebias charrua
GGTACAGATGAACCGTACGCGCCCTGGAGGTCCCCAACCCAGGCAGTAAGCACTTGTTCCTGGGTACAGATGAACCGTACGCGCCCTGGAGGTCCCCAACCCAGGCAGTAAGCACTTGTTCCTGGGTACAGATGAACCGTACGCGCCCTGGAGGTCCCCAACCCAGGCAGTAAGCACTTGTTCCTGGGTACAGATGAACCGTACGCGCCCTGGAGGTCCCCAACCCAGGCAGTAAGCACTTGTTCCTGGGTACAGATGAACCGTACGCGCCCTGGAGGTCCCCAACCCAGGCAGTAAGCACTTGTTCCTGGGTACAGATGAACCGTACGCGCCCTGGAGGTCCCCAACCCAGGCAGTAAGCACTTGTTCCTGGGTACAGATGAACCGTACGCGCCCTGGAGGTCCCCAACCCAGGCAGTAAGCACTTGTTCCTGGGTACAGATGAACCGTACGCGCCCTGGAGGTCCCCAACCCAGGCAGTAAGCACTTGTTCCTGGGTACAGATGAACCGTACGCGCCCTGGAGGTCCCCAACCCAGGCAGTAAGCACTTGTTCCTGGGTACAGATGAACCGTACGCGCCCTGGAGGTCCCCAACCCAGGCAGTAAGCACTTGTTCCTGGGTACAGATGAACCGTACGCGCCCTGGAGGTCCCCAACCCAGGCAGTAAGCACTTGTTCCTGGGTACAGATGAACCGTACGCGCCCTGGAGGTCCCCAACCCAGGCAGTAAGCACTTGTTCCTGGGTACAGATGAACCGTACGCGCCCTGGAGGTCCCCAACCCAGGCAGTAAGCACTTGTTCCTGGGTACAGATGAACCGTACGCGCCCTGGAGGTCCCCAACCCAGGCAGTAAGCACTTGTTCCTGGGTACAGATGAACCGTACGCGCCCTGGAGGTCCCCAACCCAGGCAGTAAGCACTTGTTCCTGGGTACAGATGAACCGTACGCGCCCTGGAGGTCCCCAACCCAGGCAGTAAGCACTTGTTCCTGGGTACAGATGAACCGTACGCGCCCTGGAGGTCCCCAACCCAGGCAGTAAGCACTTGTTCCTGGGTACAGATGAACCGTACGCGCCCTGGAGGTCCCCAACCCAGGCAGTAAGCACTTGTTCCTGGGTACAGATGAACCGTACGCGCCCTGGAGGTCCCCAACCCAGGCAGTAAGCACTTGTTCCTGGGTACAGATGAACCGTACGCGCCCTGGAGGTCCCCAACCCAGGCAGTAAGCACTTGTTCCTGGGTACAGATGAACCGTACGCGCCCTGGAGGTCCCCAACCCAGGCAGTAAGCACTTGTTCCTGGGTACAGATGAACCGTACGCGCCCTGGAGGTCCCCAACCCAGGCAGTAAGCGCTTGTTCCTGGGTACAGATGAACCGTACGCGCCCTGGAGGTCCCCAACCCAGGCAGTAAGCGCTTGTTCCTGGGTACAGATGAACCGTACGCGCCCTGGAGGTCCCCAACCCAGGCAGTAAGCGCTTGTTCCTGGGTACAGATGAACCGTACGCGCCCTGGAGGTCCCCAACCCAGGCAGTAAGCGCTTGTTCCTGGGTACAGATGAACCGTACGCGCCCTGGAGGTCCCCAACCCAGGCAGTAAGCGCTTGTTCCTGGGTACAGATGAACCGTACGCGCCCTGGAGGTCCCCAACCCAGGCAGTAAGCGCTTGTTCCTGGGTACAGATGAACCGTACGCGCCCTGGAGGTCCCCAACCCAGGCAGTAAGCGCTTGTTCCTGGGTACAGATGAACCGTACGCGCCCTGGAGGTCCCCAACCCAGGCAGTAAGCGCTTGTTCCTGGGTACAGATGAACCGTACGCGCCCTGGAGGTCCCCAACCCAGGCAGTAAGCGCTTGTTCCTGGGTACAGATGAACCGTACGCGCCCTGGAGGTCCCCAACCCAGGCAGTAAGCGCTTGTTCCTGGGTACAGATGAACCGTACGCGCCCTGGAGGTCCCCAACCCAGGCAGTAAGCGCTTGTTCCTGGGTACAGATGAACCGTACGCGCCCTGGAGGTCCCCAACCCAGGCAGTAAGCGCTTGTTCCTGGGTACAGATGAACCGTACGCGCCCTGGAGGTCCCCAACCCAGGCAGTAAGCACTTGTTCCTGGGTACAGATGAACCGTACGCGCCCTGGAGGTCCCCAACCCAGGCAGTAAGCGCTTGTTCCTGGGTACAGATGAACCGTACGCGCCCTGGAGGTCCCCAACCCAGGCAGTAAGCACTTGTTCCTGGGTACAGATGAACCGTACGCGCCCTGGAGGTCCCCAACCCAGGCAGTAAGCACTTGTTCCTGGGTACAGATGAACCGTACGCGCCCTGGAGGTCCCCAACCCAGGCAGTAAGCACTTGTTCCTGGGTACAGATGAACCGTACGCGCCCTGGAGGTCCCCAACCCAGGCAGTAAGCACTTGTTCCTGGGTACAGATGAACCGTACGCGCCCTGGAGGTCCCCAACCCAGGCAGTAAGCACTTGTTCCTGGGTACAGATGAACCGTACGCGCCCTGGAGGTCCCCAACCCAGGCAGTAAGCACTTGTTCCTGGGTACAGATGAACCGTACGCGCCCTGGAGGTCCCCAACCCAGGCAGTAAGCACTTGTTCCTGGGTACAGATGAACCGTACGCGCCCTGGAGGTCCCCAACCCAGGCAGTAAGCACTTGTTCCTGGGTACAGATGAACCGTACGCGCCCTGGAGGTCCCCAACCCAGGCAGTAAGCACTTGTTCCTGGGTACAGATGAACCGTACGCGCCCTGGAGGTCCCCAACCCAGGCAGTAAGCACTTGTTCCTGGGTACAGATGAACCGTACGCGCCCTGGAGGTCCCCAACCCAGGCAGTAAGCACTTGTTCCTGGGTACAGATGAACCGTACGCGCCCTGGAGGTCCCCAACCCAGGCAGTAAGCGCTTGTTCCTGGGTACAGATGAACCGTACGCGCCCTGGAGGTCCCCAACCCAGGCAGTAAGCGCTTGTTCCTGGGTACAGATGAACCGTACGCGCCCTGGAGGTCCCCAACCCAGGCAGTAAGCGCTTGTTCCTGGGTACAGATGAACCGTACGCGCCCTGGAGGTCCCCAACCCAGGCAGTAAGCGCTTGTTCCTGGGTACAGATGAACCGTACGCGCCCTGGAGGTCCCCAACCCAGGCAGTAAGCGCTTGTTCCTGGGTACAGATGAACCGTACGCGCCCTGGAGGTCCCCAACCCAGGCAGTAAGCGCTTGTTCCTGGGTACAGATGAACCGTACGCGCCCTGGAGGTCCCCAACCCAGGCAGTAAGCGCTTGTTCCTGGGTACAGATGAACCGTACGCGCCCTGGAGGTCCCCAACCCAGGCAGTAAGCGCTTGTTCCTGGGTACAGATGAACCGTACGCGCCCTGGAGGTCCCCAACCCAGGCAGTAAGCGCTTGTTCCTGGGTACAGATGAACCGTACGCGCCCTGGAGGTCCCCAACCCAGGCAGTAAGCGCTTGTTCCTGGGTACAGATGAACCGTACGCGCCCTGGAGGTCCCCAACCCAGGCAGTAAGCGCTTGTTCCTGGGTACAGATGAACCGTACGCGCCCTGGAGGTCCCCAACCCAGGCAGTAAGCGCTTGTTCCTGGGTACAGATGAACCGTACGCGCCCTGGAGGTCCCCAACCCAGGCAGTAAGCGCTTGTTCCTGGGTACAGATGAACCGTACGCGCCCTGGAGGTCCCCAACCCAGGCAGTAAGCGCTTGTTCCTGGGTACAGATGAACCGTACGCGCCCTGGAGGTCCCCAACCCAGGCAGTAAGCACTTGTTCCTGGGTACAGATGAACCGTACGCGCCCTGGAGGTCCCCAACCCAGGCAGTAAGCACTTGTTCCTGGGTACAGATGAACCGTACGCGCCCTGGAGGTCCCCAACCCAGGCAGTAAGCACTTGTTCCTGGGTACAGATGAACCGTACGCGCCCTGGAGGTCCCCAACCCAGGCAGTAAGCACTTGTTCCTGGGTACAGATGAACCGTACGCGCCCTGGAGGTCCCCAACCCAGGCAGTAAGCACTTGTTCCTGGGTACAGATGAACCGTACGCGCCCTGGAGGTCCCCAACCCAGGCAGTAAGCACTTGTTCCTGGGTACAGATGAACCGTACGCGCCCTGGAGGTCCCCAACCCAGGCAGTAAGCACTTGTTCCTGGGTACAGATGAACCGTACGCGCCCTGGAGGTCCCCAACCCAGGCAGTAAGCACTTGTTCCTGGGTACAGATGAACCGTACGCGCCCTGGAGGTCCCCAACCCAGGCAGTAAGCACTTGTTCCTGGGTACAGATGAACCGTACGCGCCCTGGAGGTCCCCAACCCAGGCAGTAAGCACTTGTTCCTGGGTACAGATGAACCGTACGCGCCCTGGAGGTCCCCAACCCAGGCAGTAAGCACTTGTTCCTGGGTACAGATGAACCGTACGCGCCCTGGAGGTCCCCAACCCAGGCAGTAAGCACTTGTTCCTGGGTACAGATGAACCGTACGCGCCCTGGAGGTCCCCAACCCAGGCAGTAAGCGCTTGTTCCTGGGTACAGATGAACCGTACGCGCCCTGGAGGTCCCCAACCCAGGCAGTAAGCGCTTGTTCCTGGGTACAGATGAACCGTACGCGCCCTGGAGGTCCCCAACCCAGGCAGTAAGCGCTTGTTCCTGGGTACAGATGAACCGTACGCGCCCTGGAGGTCCCCAACCCAGGCAGTAAGCACTTGTTCCTGGGTACAGATGAACCGTACGCGCCCTGGAGGTCCCCAACCCAGGCAGTAAGCACTTGTTCCTGGGTACAGATGAACCGTACGCGCCCTGGAGGTCCCCAACCCAGGCAGTAAGCACTTGTTCCTGGGTACAGATGAACCGTACGCGCCCTGGAGGTCCCCAACCCAGGCAGTAAGCACTTGTTCCTGGGTACAGATGAACCGTACGCGCCCTGGAGGTCCCCAACCCAGGCAGTAAGCACTTGTTCCTGGGTACAGATGAACCGTACGCGCCCTGGAGGTCCCCAACCCAGGCAGTAAGCACTTGTTCCTGGGTACAGATGAACCGTACGCGCCCTGGAGGTCCCCAACCCAGGCAGTAAGCACTTGTTCCTGGGTACAGATGAACCGTACGCGCCCTGGAGGTCCCCAACCCAGGCAGTAAGCACTTGTTCCTGGGTACAGATGAACCGTACGCGCCCTGGAGGTCCCCAACCCAGGCAGTAAGCACTTGTTCCTGGGTACAGATGAACCGTACGCGCCCTGGAGGTCCCCAACCCAGGCAGTAAGCACTTGTTCCTGGGTACAGATGAACCGTACGCGCCCTGGAGGTCCCCAACCCAGGCAGTAAGCACTTGTTCCTGGGTACAGATGAACCGTACGCGCCCTGGAGGTCCCCAACCCAGGCAGTAAGCACTTGTTCCTGGGTACAGATGAACCGTACGCGCCCTGGAGGTCCCCAACCCAGGCAGTAAGCACTTGTTCCTGGGTACAGATGAACCGTACGCGCCCTGGAGGTCCCCAACCCAGGCAGTAAGCACTTGTTCCTGGGTACAGATGAACCGTACGCGCCCTGGAGGTCCCCAACCCAGGCAGTAAGCACTTGTTCCTGGGTACAGATGAACCGTACGCGCCCTGGAGGTTAGGGTTAGGGTTAGGGTTAGGGTTAGGGTTAGGGTTAGGCTAACCCAACCCAGGCAGTAAGCACTTGTTCCTGGGTACAGATGAACCGTACGCGCCCTGGAGGTCCCCAACCCAGGCAGTAAGCGCTTGTTCCTGGGTACAGATGAACCGTACGCGCCCTGGAGGTCCCCAACCCAGGCAGTAAGCGCTTGTTCCTGGGTACAGATGAACCGTACGCGCCCTGGAGGTCCCCAACCCAGGCAGTAAGCGCTTGTTCCTGGGTACAGATGAACCGTACGCGCCCTGGAGGTCCCCAACCCAGGCAGTAAGCGCTTGTTCCTGGGTACAGATGAACCGTACGCGCCCTGGAGGTCCCCAACCCAGGCAGTAAGCACTTGTTCCTGGGTACAGATGAACCGTACGCGCCCTGGAGGTCCCCAACCCAGGCAGTAAGCACTTGTTCCTGGGTACAGATGAACCGTACGCGCCCTGGAGGTCCCCAACCCAGGCAGTAAGCACTTGTTCCTGGGTACAGATGAACCGTACGCGCCCTGGAGGTCCCCAACCCAGGCAGTAAGCACTTGTTCCTGGGTACAGATGAACCGTACGCGCCCTGGAGGTCCCCAACCCAGGCAGTAAGCACTTGTTCCTGGGTACAGATGAACCGTACGCGCCCTGGAGGTCCCCAACCCAGGCAGTAAGCGCTTGTTCCTGGGTACAGATGAACCGTACGCGCCCTGGAGGTCCCCAACCCAGGCAGTAAGCGCTTGTTCCTGGGTACAGATGAACCGTACGCGCCCTGGAGGTCCCCAACCCAGGCAGTAAGCACTTGTTCCTGGGTACAGATGAACCGTACGCGCCCTGGAGGTCCCCAACCCAGGCAGTAAGCACTTGTTCCTGGGTACAGATGAACCGTACGCGCCCTGGAGGTCCCCAACCCAGGCAGTAAGCACTTGTTCCTGGGTACAGATGAACCGTACGCGCCCTGGAGGTCCCCAACCCAGGCAGTAAGCACTTGTTCCTGGGTACAGATGAACCGTACGCGCCCTGGAGGTCCCCAACCCAGGCAGTAAGCACTTGTTCCTGGGTACAGATGAACCGTACGCGCCCTGGAGGTCCCCAACCCAGGCAGTAAGCACTTGTTCCTGGGTACAGATGAACCGTACGCGCCCTGGAGGTCCCCAACCCAGGCAGTAAGCACTTGTTCCTGGGTACAGATGAACCGTACGCGCCCTGGAGGTCCCCAACCCAGGCAGTAAGCACTTGTTCCTGGGTACAGATGAACCGTACGCGCCCTGGAGGTCCCCAACCCAGGCAGTAAGCACTTGTTCCTGGGTACAGATGAACCGTACGCGCCCTGGAGGTCCCCAACCCAGGCAGTAAGCACTTGTTCCTGGGTACAGATGAACCGTACGCGCCCTGGAGGTCCCCAACCCAGGCAGTAAGCACTTGTTCCTGGGTACAGATGAACCGTACGCGCCCTGGAGGTCCCCAACCCAGGCAGTAAGCACTTGTTCCTGGGTACAGATGAACCGTACGCGCCCTGGAGGTCCCCAACCCAGGCAGTAAGCACTTGTTCCTGGGTACAGATGAACCGTACGCGCCCTGGAGGTCCCCAACCCAGGCAGTAAGCACTTGTTCCTGGGTACAGATGAACCGTACGCGCCCTGGAGGTCCCCAACCCAGGCAGTAAGCACTTGTTCCTGGGTACAGATGAACCGTACGCGCCCTGGAGGTCCCCAACCCAGGCAGTGAGCACTTGTTCCTGGGTACAGATGAACCGTACGCGCCCTGGAGGTCCCCAACCCAGGCAGTGAGCACTTGTTCCTGGGTACAGATGAACCGTACGCGCCCTGGAGGTCCCCAACCCAGGCAGTGAGCACTTGTTCCTGGGTACAGATGAACCGTACGCGCCCTGGAGGTCCCCAACCCAGGCAGTGAGCACTTGTTCCTGGGTACAGATGAACCGTACGCGCCCTGGAGGTCCCCAACCCAGGCAGTGAGCACTTGTTCCTGGGTACAGATGAACCGTACGCGCCCTGGAGGTCCCCAACCCAGGCAGTGACACACCAGGGGGCCACGTGGCAAGAGCGCGACACTAGGTAGCCTCAGAAGTATCAGAGAGGGGGCAGTCCAAGTCCCAGCCTGACACTTAAACATTCATACACAGACACACTCATTCAGACCCACCCTCATCCTCACCCTCAGTCATAGAAAGACAAACAATAACGACACGCTCCATTCATAATCCCGATGCACACTCTATACCCCCCAGGTCCAAGACATGTACCTGCTCCCTACATGGGGCAGCCCACATCCAAACCCAGGAGGTAGGCCCATTCATTCTGGGGTGGAGAGTAGCAGACATCCAAGATCCGGCCCACCCCGCGCCCCGCCGACAGGACAGGACAGGACACCCGAGCCCAAGCAGCCCCAGGGGGAGCGCACTGCCAGTCCCGCCCACGGCAAACCCGCAGGCCCCGAACCCCCCCACACCCCAGCACAACCCCTGACGGCCCACCCCCAGAATGTCCGCCAGGCAACCAGGGGGGTAAGAGAAAAATAAATAAATATATATATATATATATATAAATAAATACATAAATAAATAAAATTGAAATTAACAAATCAAGACCCCGATACACACACCCCCGTCCCCAAATGTACTGTTGGTGAGTGTTGTTCTAAAGTGTACTTAAAAAGGAAAGAGAAGGAGCAAAGGCTGGCATTGTACCAGTTTCCCCTCCACTCCAACTCTAACCCAAGCCCTAATTGTCTAAATGCATAATGTTGAGTGAGCATAGGCATGGGGGTGAGATTGGTGTCATCCCGCCACCCATAGCCATAGTGCTCAATCCATTCCCTATATGTGACTTTTATGAAGAAGTTTATGAATGAATGTCTAAAGTGTATATAAAATTGAGTCCCAGGTGTTCTGAACAACAGAGATGTAGAACCATTGCAGCACACCCGAGACTCAAATTCCCTACATGTATTAATTTAAGATGAAGAGGGCGGAGGTGCGTGTTGAGGGATGGGGAGAAAAATATCTGCAGGAACAGTGCTCCCACAGCGAGTCAGCTCCCCCGCTGACCCTGCGTACCCCCCCAGCTCGCCAAGGTCCACCCAAGGAGCGAGGAAAAAGAAACACCTCTCCGACCGCCAGGCCATTGAGCCAAGACCAGAGAGGGACACGGCCCCGAGGGCCGCCAACAGCAGAACCAACAGCCCACACCCACCAGGGCCGCCGTGACCCCTGCGAACCGCAGTCAGCCCGCCGTCCAAGAGGGCACAAAATCCCACATGGACGACACGGCCAAGAGCGCCCGCCCAACCGCCGACAGAGCCAGGAAGCACCAAGAACAGGCCCCAACCAGGGCCCGCACAACGGCCAAGCATAGTCCAAGACCATCATCAAGGACATCCACTTAATCCCCACCCCAGAAGAAATACTACACCCACCCTTCATATTAACAACTTTCAGAACACATAACACATTAGACACCCAGGCTGGGTTTGCCCGCCCCCTCCCATTGGCCACCAGTCACGCCCCCAGACACCCACCCCCCAGCATATGAACCCCCAACCCACCAGCGAGCCGAGGGCCCCCGGCCAGAGCCGGGCACCAGAGCGCCAGTCAACCCATGCCCGGCGACCCGCCCACCAGAGCCCACGACCCCCGATCCCCACCAGGCCCAAGCCCGGGGACGACACGTCCCCAGAGTCCCAAGCCCCCGGCGCCCGCCCCGAAACCACCCCAGCACAGCCGGGTCACCGACCGGCGACCCATGACTGCCGCCACCGACCACCCGAGGGCCCGCATGCCGCCCCTAGCAGATATCCCCCAGAACCCCCCCGGTCCTCCCCAGGTCGAAGACAGGGTCCTCCCCGCCCAAGCAGCCCCAACCCCCCGGCGCCCCAAACCCCCCCCTCCAGTCCCAATGCCCCACAAGGCCACATCCCAGACCCCCCACCCTCACTACGTAACGGAACCGATCAAAGAGTGCCAAATAGATTGATCCAATGTGTCGGCAGATGCTGTTTCAAGACTAATATGATCTAACAGAAGATTTTTATACTGATTAATGCTAAGATTATTTTTATTTTTCCAATTTACGAGTATGGTTTTCTTTGCGATGCATAAGGCAGTGAAAAGCATATAGGATGTATTTTTTTCTAGTATAACATCTTCAAAGATACCCAATAAGCAAACAGATGGAGAGAGTGGGATATTAAATTTCAAACATTTAGACAAGTCTTCACATACCTGTACCCAGAACCTCTGAACAGGTGGACAAAACCAGAGCGCGTGAATATAATCATCAGGTGTATTACTTATGCACTGTGAGCACTTGTTAGATGGTATAAAGCCCATCTTAAACATTCGCTGACCTGTATAATGTACTCTATAGAGAACCTTATATTGTATTAATTGTAAATTGGAGATTCTAGTCAATTTAAAAGTATTTGAACATACTTGAGACCAAATTTTTTGTTCAAAGTTGATTGATAAATCTGACTCCCATTTTTCAACAGGTAGTGCTATCGAGTCATCGATTCTAGACAATTTTTTGTATATTTTAGATAATAATTTGGGTGGTTGAAAATTAATAAACTCTAACACACATGTTGGTGTTTCCAACACTGTTTTATTAAGCTTAAATTTCTTTTTTACAATTGACTTAATTTGTTGGTATTGTAGGAAATATTTATTATCAATGCCATATTGTATTATTAATTTATTAAATGGAATAAAGTCTATACCCTCAAATATGTGTTCCAGACATTCAATACCTTTCATTCTCCAACCTGAGAAATTTAACATATTATTTTCTTGTTGAATGTCAGGATTGTTCCAGAGAGGTGTATGTCTACATGGGAGTAGTGAAGACTTTGTCATTTTCAGATACTCCCACCATGCTGTCAGAGATGAGCTAATATTGATGCTCTTAAAGCAGACATGTCTTTTTAAATCTGTACTGATAAATGGTAGATCTGAAATCCTAATATTATTACATAAAGTTTGTTCTATATCTATCCAAGTTTCATCTAGTGCATTCGGTTTTAACCACTTTGATATATATTGTAACCTGTTGGCTAAATAGTAGTAATAAAAGTTTGGAAGTTCTAATCCTCCGGTATCTTTAGATTTCTGTAATGTTTTTAAACTAATACGTGGAGTTTTATTTTTCCAAAGGAATTTAGATATAGAAGAGTCCAGGGACTTAAACCATTCAGTTGAAGGTTTATTTGGAATCATTGAGAATAAATAATTTATTCTCGGCAGCACCATCATTTTTACTGAGGCAACTCTTCCCATAAGTGATATGGGTAGAGATCTCCATCTAGTAAGATCGTCTTCAATTTTCTTTAATAATGGGATATGATTTAATTTTATTAAATCCTCTAATTTAGGAGAGATATTAACACCTAAATATTTAATGTTACCTGATTGCAGTCTTTCATTAAGAGAATTATTAAACACGCAATTTATTGGAAGAACTGTAGATTTTGTCCAGTTTATAGAATAATCAGAAACTTTTGAGAATGAGTTTATTAACTTGATAACATTAGATATTGAGTTTCCCGAGTTCTCAAGAAAAAGCAAAACATCATCAGCATAAAGACTAATTTTATGTTCTATGTTTCTACCCTTTATTCCTTTAATATCAGCACTTTGCCTTATTGCTGCTGCTAAAGGTTCAATAAAAATAGCAAATAATGCTGGTGAAAGTGGGCAACCTTGCCTGGTGCCCCTCTGTAAACAGAAGCTTGAAGATAATTGATTATTTGTCCTGACGCACGCTGTTGGTGAACTATATAATATTTTTAACCAGTTAATGAAGTAATTCCCAAAACCAAATTTATTTAAGGTAGCAAATAAAAAATTCCAATTTACTCTATCGAATGCTTTTTCAGCATCTAAAGAAAAAATAGCTGTTTCAATATTTTTAAAATACGAATACTCTATTACATTATATAATCTGCGAGTGTTTGTGTTCGAGTGTCTTCCCTTTATGAATCCGGTTTGGTCTGGATGTATAATAACAGGAGTTATCTTCTCTAGTCTTTTTGATAAGACTTTACAAATTATTTTAACATCTACATTAATAAGAGAGATTGGACGATAACTGGTAGGTAATACTGGGTCTTTGCCTGATTTTAATAAGAGACTAATGTTAGCTGAATTCATATGTGTTGGTAGCCTGCCATTTCCTTCTGACTCAAGTAGCACTCTATAGAATATCGGTTCCAGTATATCCCAGAATTCTTTATAGAATTCCACTGGATAGCCATCAGGACCTGGAGATTTCTTATTAGGCATGCTTTTAATTGCTTCATGGAGCTCATCTGATGTTAATGGTGAGTCTAGTTTTGATGACTGACTAATATCTAGTTTTGGAAGTGTTACTTTCTCCAAGAATTCATTAATATCCTCATTAGATGGATTTATTTGTGGAGTGTATAGAGTTTTATAGAAATCTTTAAAAACATCGTTTATTTTTCCCTCATCATAAAATATATTTCCATTTTCATCTTTAATACCATATATAGATGTTTTTTCTTTGTTTAATTTGAGTTGATTAGCTAAAAAGTTCCCTGATTTATTACCGTATTCAAAATGATCTAATCTAAGTCTTTGTATCAAGAATTTATTTTTCTTATCAATATATTCATTTAGTTCTAATTTTAATTTGCGTAGCTTTTGATGTGTTTCCTCACCTTGTAGACCTTCTAACAATTTAATGGATTTCTCTAATTCATCAATACGTTTATTTTCTTTTTTCTTTTTATTTGTTGAATAGGATATTATTTTACCTCTCATGACTGTTTTCCCAGCCTCCCAAAGTGTACATGCTGAAGTTCCTGGCAAGTCATTAAACTCTAGATACGATGCCCATTCTTTTTTAAAATATTGCAAAAATTCTTCTTCTTGTAGCAGTGATGTATTTAATCTCCAATTTATATTTTTTGTTGTTGTTTTTTTTAAATCTAAATTTACAGTAACTGGTGCATGATCGCTGACAGCAATAGGGTGTATCTTATCTCCACCACAGCTATTTAAATTTAGCTAAAGCAAAAATGATTACACCGTAATCATTTTTTACACATATTTAAATAAGATTATATGTGGTAGCAGCTGAAAGTATCTCCTAGCCCATATTCAATTTTGTTTAACCTTTATTTATACAGGTAGTCTCATTGAGTCAGGGGGAATCATTTTCAAGAGGGACCTGTTTGGGAGCAGATGGTGGGGGTTAAGGGCCTTGCTCAAGGGCCCAGGGTGGGGCAAATGAGGGTGGAGGCAGGTGAGAGCGTTTCACCTTTTCCACCTACAATTTGATGTTGTCAGTCCGCAGGGTCGAACCCACGACCTTCCGATTGTCAGGAAGGAGCCCTCTGGTTGCTGGTTCTGCCCCTGCACACCCTGGTGTCCCATCCTAATCATCCTTCTCTGTGTCACCTGCGTGTCCTGTCCAGGTGTTTGAGGTTTTGTCTCATTAGGCTCTGTATATAAGTCTGAGTCTTTGTGTTATTCATCGTCTGGTGAAGCGTGTTCCTGTGATTTCTATGTGTCTCCTATGTGAGTTCAGCTGCATTGGCAGCTCCTTTATTTTGCATTATTAAAGTACTTCTTATTTTACCACCTGGTCTCAGAGTGCTGCCTGCACCACTGGGTTCGACCTGCCTACAAATCATTACACCGATCACAGAACCACCTTCTCTAACATCTGCTCCACCACTCCACATATGCACTGAGTGCTAACAGATCACACGACATAATTGTTTTACACTTGGTCGTGCAAAGCAGCAGGCGGTTCCTTCAAGGAATGCAAACTTTTTTAATTTAATGTTTAAATTAAATTGCTTTTCTTCTCTAACAGCCTCGTCTTCATTGTAGTCCCACTTCTACTTATGAAATCTCAAAGTTTGGGCTTTATTAAAGTATAGTTTAGAATGTGGGGCGACTGTCGTCTTCCAATGCAAGGGTTGGGGGTTCGACTCCCCCTGCAGTCACATGCCGAAGTCTTCCTGGATGAGACAATGAACCCCTCATTGCCTCCGATGTGTGTCCCATCAGTGCATGAATTTGATAGAGCACTGATTATTCTTTTTAGAGTGCTGTATGAATGGGTAGATGAGGGCACAGATTGTGTTTTTAAAAGCTTTGTGTATCTTGACAAAATAGAAAGGTGATATACGTTTAAGTACGGTCCATTCAATATACCGTGTCATTTTGTCAGCAGTTTAAAGTTTTTCCACTACTACATTATGTATAAAGCGCATTAAAAGCAACAATAACTCCAACAAAGTGCTATATGTAAAATTAAGGAAAGTTTGGAGCACAAATCAAATTATAAAAACAGTTTAAAAAACATTAGATCAGGGGGAGAGGGAGGTCTGGGTTTCTCTCCTGGACCTGTTGCCTCCACGACCTGACAACCTGTAGAAAATGGATGGATTTATTTATTTATTTATTTATTTATTTAGTTTAGTTTTGTTGGACTGCAGTGCCTTTTGATTTGTCTTAATTAAATAGACAGCTGGGATCATTTGAAGTGGGGTGCTGAAACAAGTTTAAGAACAAATATCTTTAACGCTTTCAACAGCCTCAGTTTGGAGAAATAGTTTAATTCTGACCAGATTAACAAGGGAACAATTTGTCCAAAAACTGCAAAGACAAAAGTGAATTGCTGACATTTCAAAACAACTCTAATACAAAAATATAGCAATTCATGAAAACACTACAGTACAGTATTAAAAATCTTTACATCTCCATCAATTACATCTTCCATTATTTATCCTGCCGAAATATGAAGTACCGTAGGCTGCATAAGAAGTGCTACACCTGTTGTTTGTTCTTCTAAATAACCCAAACACCATAAGCCATTTTGCAATGGCTCTTATCTATTTGGACTAGACATTAGCTTGTCAGTCCAGTCAGAATGTATCTAAACTCAGGTTGTTCAAAAGACTACTGTACTACCAACAACAGGTAAGCTAATAATTACTCATAACCGCGCCACAGAACCCCATTTAAAAAGTCTGAACTATCACTTTAAATACATATCTCCATTTGAATTCCTCTTCAGTGCTGTTAAAAAAAAAACTCTTCAGGGAAAAACAGGACAGTGTTTTTGTATATCAGGTCTGACAAGTGAATATCATTTGGATGCAACAGCACTTGTGTGTTTCTCCTCACCTGTCAGAGCAGGTGGTATGATTCCTCACCTGCAAATATAATGATCAAACTGTCACCAACCAGCATCTGTGAGGGAGGTCCTGTCCAACAGTGAGCTGGAGCAGGTGGCAGCTGTCCTCAAAACGACAAACAGAACCAAAAAGAGAGGTTTGTGCTCGCAGGTACTTGAACCCAGCAGTGTTAAGTGAATGGTAGTGTCCAGCTTGAATCAATTAGTTTGCAAATTCTTATTTTTTTCACTCTTTTATATGTTATTGATCTGATGGTGTCAGCAACTGAGCACCAGGATGTGTTCTTCAAATTAAAGGTGCTGAATGCAAACGGTGCAGCATAAGGTTCTATATGGTGTTGGCATGAATCTGCATAGAACACAAAGATCTAAGGGGGTCATGTCTCCCCGTGCACCTCCAGCCCCACCACCTCCTCTGTCCCTCCTCTTTGATTCAGCGCAGCATTAAACTGCTTCACCCTCCTCCACCATCACCTACTTTTAAAGCGGTGAAATCAAAAGGTTCACATCATTCGATTCTCACAGACAACCCACTGACAGCTTCCTGATCATTGTCACAGTTTCTATGGTTACAGGTTTTTTTT
>JBBPBX010005425.1:15418-63525 GCA_038048925.1 Garcialebias charrua
TGGGGGGGGGTTATACATTTGAGACAACATAATGTCATTCATTCCTAAGCAAACTCATCTGTCATTAATCAAATAGTGGTTAGGTCACTATGAAAAGATGCTGGACTCCTTTTTGGGGTGGCGGTGGGGGTGGGGGGAGTTGTTCAATAAAACAATTATAAAGATTTTACGTCAGAACATGTTTTACCCTCAGGTCTGGACGACCTTATTTGTCTCATAGTTTGAAAATATTGCTCCAACTTTGGGTTTGTTTCCAAGGATTTAGATTCTTTTTTAATGTGTCACAATAAAGATCAATGTAAACAAAATAGTTGCTTCAATAAAATACATTGAGTGGTTCATGAGATATTTTGCTAACACCAGTGAGTAATTGCTGGTCTCAGGAAATCCGGTAGGTAAACAAACTTTTTTTTTTTTCAGTATGTAAAGAAATTGTAATTTTTGGGGGATTTCTGAACTATCACTTTAAATACATATCATAAAATTATAATTTTTGTCGCTTAGCTGTGGCGGCCATCTTAAATTGGGTTAACAATAAACAGTAATGAGTTGTGGATGGGGGAGGCTTAAGAGTGTGATCCCTCTATAGTTGGAACACACCCTACGGTCCCCCTTTTTGAATAGGGGAACCACCACCCCAGTCTGCCAATCCAAGGGAACTGCCCCCGATGTCCACGCGATATTGCAGAGTCGCGTAAGCCAACACAACCCCACAACATCCAGAGCCCTAAGGAACTCAGGACGAATCTCATCCACCCCCGGAGCCTTGCCACCGCGGAGCTTTTTAACCACCTCGGCGACCTCAGCACCAGAGATTGGAGAGCCCGACCCAAAGTCCCCAGGCTCCGCTTCCTCAGTGGAAGACGTGCCAGTAGGATTGAGGAGGTCTTCGAAGTACTCCGCCCACCGACTCACAACATCCCGAGTTGAGGTCAACAGCACGCCATCCCCACCATAAATGGTGTTGGTCGCGTACCGCTTTCCCCCCCTGAGACGCCGGATGGTGGACCAGAATCGCCTCGAAGCCGTACGGAAGTCATTCTCCATGGCCTCTCCGAACTCCTCCCACGCCCGAGTTTTTGCCTCAGCAACCACCCGAGCCGCATGCCGCTTGGACTGCCGGTACCTATCTGCTGCTTCCGGGGTCCCACAGGCCAAAAAGGCCCAATAGGACTCCTTCTTCAGCTTGACAGCATCCCTCACCGCCGGTGTCCACCACCGGGTTCGAGGGTTGCCACCACGACAGGCACCAACAACCTTGCGGCCACAACTCCGATAAGCTGCCTCGACAATAGAGGCGCGAAACATGGCCCACTCGGGCTCAATGTCCCCCGCCTCCCTCGGAACGTGTTCAAAGCTCTCCCGGAGGTGGGAGTTAAAGCTCCGTCTTACGGGAGACTCTGCCAGACGTTCCCAGCAGACCCTCACAATACGTTTGGGTCTGCCAGGTCTGACCGGCATCCTCCCCCACCATCGGAGCCAACTCACCACCAGGTAGTGGTCAGTTGACAGCTCCGCCCCTCTCTTCACCCGAGTGTCCAGGACATGCGGCCGCAGATCAGATGAGACGACAACAAAGTCGATCATTGAACTACGACCTAGGGTGTCCTGGTGCCAAGAGCACATATGGACACCCTTATGCCTGAACATGGTGTTCGTTATGGACAATCCATGACGAGCACAGAAGTCCAACAACAGAACACCACTCGGGTTCAGATCAGGGGGGCCGTTCCTCCCAACCACACCCCTCCAGGTCTCACTGTCATTGCCCACGTGAGCGTTGAAGTCCCCCAGCAGAACAAGGGAGTCCCCAGGAGGCGCACCCTCCAATACCCCCTCCAAGGACTCCAAAAAGGGTGGGTAATCTGCGCTGCCGTTCGGCGCATAGGCACAAACAACAGTCAGAGCCCGTCCCCCCACCCGTAAGCGAAGGGAGGCTACCCTCTCGTTCACCGGGGTAAACCCCAACGTACAGGCACCAAGATGGGGGGCAACAAGTATGCCCACTCCTGCTCGGCGCCTCTCACCAGGGGCAACTCCAGAGTGGAAGAGTGTCCAACCCCTCTCAAGGAAACTGGTTCCAGAGCCAGAGCCATGCGTTGAGGTGAGTCCGACTATTTCTAGCCGGAACCTCTCAACCTCACACACTAGCTCAGGCTCCTTCCCCACCAGAGAGGTGACATTCCATGTCCCAATGGCCAGCTTCTGTAGCCGAGGATCAGACCGCCAGGGTCCCCGCCCTCGGCCACCACCCATTCCACAATGCACCCGACCCCTTTGGCCCCTCCCACAGGTGGTGAGCCTATGGGAAGGGGGACCCACGTCTCCTCTTCGGGCTGTGCCCGGCCGAGCTCCATGGGTGAAAGCCCGGCCACCAGGCGCTCGCCAACGTGCCCCTCCTCCGGGCCTGGCTCCAGAGTGGGGCCCCGGTGACCCGCGTCCGGGCGAGGGAACATTGTTTCCATTTATATTATCTCATCATAAGGGGTCTTGTGGGCTGCGCTTTGTCTCGTCCCTCACCTACCTGGTAAGGTCTATTCAGGGGTTCTGGAGAGGAGGGTCCGTCGGATAGTCGAACCTCGGATTCAGGAGGAGCAGTGTGGTTTTCGTCCTGGTCGTGGAACACTAGACCAGCTCTACACCCTCAACAGGGTCCTGGAGGGTGCGTGGGAGTTTGCCCAACCAGTTTACATGTGCTTTGTAGACTTGGAAAAGGCATTCGACCGCGTCCCTCGGGGGGTTCTGTGGCGGGTACTCCGGGAGTATGGGGTACCAGGCCCATTGATATGGGCTGTTAGGTCCCTGTACGACCGGTGTCAGAGCTTGGTCCGCATTGCCGGCAGTAAGTCAGGCTCGTTTCCGGTGAGAGTTGGACTCCGCCAAGGTTGCCCTTTGTCACCGATTCTGTTTATAACTTTTATGGACAGAATTTCTAGGCGCAGCCAAGGTGTTGAGAGGATCCGTTTTGGTGGCCTTAGAATCGCTTCTCTGTTTTTTGCAGATGATGTGGTCCTATTGGCTTCATCAGCTCGTGATCTACAGCTTTCGCTGGAGCGGTTTGCAGCTGAATGTGATGCGGCCGGGATGAGGATCAGTTCCTCCAAATCCGAGGCCATGGTCTTGAGCCGGAAAAGGGTAGCGTGCCCTCTCCGGGTCGGGGAGGAGGTCCTTACCCAAGTGGAGGAGTTTAAGTATCTCGGGATCTTGTTCACGAATGAGGGAAAACTGGAGCGTGAGATCGATAGGCGGATAGGTGCAGCGTCTGCAGTGAAGCGGGCGCTGTACCGGTCTGTCGTGGTGAAGAGAGAGCTGAGTCAAAAGGCAAAGCTCTCAATTTACCGATCGATCTACGTTCCCACCCTCATCTATGGTCATGAGCTTTGGGTTATGACTGAAAGAACAAGATCTCGGATACAAGCGGCTGAAATGAGTTTTCTCCGCAGGGTGGCTGGACTCTCCCTTAGAGATAGGGTGAGAAGCTCAGTCATCCGGGAGGGACTCGGAGTAGAGCCGCTGCTTCTCCACATCGAGAGGAGCCAGTTGAGGTGGCTCGGGCATCTGGTTAGGATGCCTCCTGGACGCCTCCCTGGTGAGGTGTTCCGGGCATGTCCCACCGGGAGGAGACCCAGAGGAAGACCCAGGATACGCTGGAGGGACTATGTTTNCCTGGTAAGGTCTATTCAGGGGTTCTGGAGAGGAGGGTCCGTCGGATAGTCGAACCTCGGATTCAGGAGGAGCAGTGTGGTTTTCGTCCTGGTCGTGGAACACTAGACCAGCTCTACACCCTCAACAGGGTCCTGGAGGGTGCGTGGGAGTTTGCCCAACCAGTTTACATGTGCTTTGTAGACTTGGAAAAGGCATTCGACCGCGTCCCTCGGGGGGTTCTGTGGCGGGTACTCCGGGAGTATGGGGTACCAGGCCCATTGATATGGGCTGTTAGGTCCCTGTACGACCGGTGTCAGAGCTTGGTCCGCATTGCCGGCAGTAAGTCAGGCTCGTTTCCGGTGAGAGTTGGACTCCGCCAAGGTTGCCCTTTGTCACCGATTCTGTTTATAACTTTTATGGACAGAATTTCTAGGCGCAGCCAAGGTGTTGAGAGGATCCGTTTTGGTGGCCTTAGAATCGCTTCTCTGTTTTTTGCAGATGATGTGGTCCTATTGGCTTCATCAGCTCGTGATCTACAGCTTTCGCTGGAGCGGTTTGCAGCTGAATGTGATGCGGCCGGGATGAGGATCAGTTCCTCCAAATCCGAGGCCATGGTCTTGAGCCGGAAAAGGGTAGCGTGCCCTCTCCGGGTCGGGGAGGAGGTCCTTACCCAAGTGGAGGAGTTTAAGTATCTCGGGATCTTGTTCACGAATGAGGGAAAACTGGAGCGTGAGATCGATAGGCGGATAGGTGCAGCGTCCGCAGTGAAGCGGGCGCTGTACCGGTCTGTCGTGGTGAAGAGAGAGCTGAGTCAAAAGGCAAAGCTCTCAATTTACCGATCGATCTACGTTCCCACCCTCATCTATGGTCATGAGCTTTGGGTTATGACCGAAAGAACAAGATCTCGGATACAAGCGGCTGAAATGAGTTTTCTCCGCAGGGTGGCTGGACTCTCCCTTAGAGATAGGGTGAGAAGCTCAGTCATCCGGGAGGGACTCGGAGTAGAGCCGCTGCTTCTCCACATCGAGAGGAGCCAGTTGAGGTGGCTCGGGCATCTGGTTAGGATGCCTCCTGGACGCCTCCCTGGTGAGGTGTTCCGGGCATGTCCCACCGGGAGGAGACCCAGAGGAAGACCCAGGACACGCTGGAGGGACTATGTTTCTCGGCTGGCCTGGGAACGCCTTGGGATTCCCCCAGAGGAGCTGCTCCAAGTGGCTGGGGAGAGGGAAGTCTGGGCCTCCCTACTTAGGCTGCTACCCCCGCGACCCGACCCCGGATAAGCGGAAGAAAATGGATGGATGGATGGAGTTGTGGATGTACAGCCAATAATCGCCAGTAGTTCGTGAAATAATGTGCTAACAGACAAACCAACACAAGCAAATAGATTCTGTGGCCAGCATTTAGTCTCATTATCTTTGTTCTGTCTTGTAGTTCTGTCTGTACCGATCTCTGTACTTTACCTTAACTATGAGCCTGAGTGCTGTGCTGCACAGTGGTCCGTTGGTTTGCATGGTCACCTCACAGAAAGAAGGCTCTGGGTTCAAATCAAAGCAGCATATTAAGTTTATGTACACAGTACCTCATACTTATACTGTGTAAACTTCATATGCTGCTTTGTCACTTTATTACAAATGTCAATGTCAGAACCTTCATTTTATTTTATAGATATACTTTTTATACTTTTATACTACTATGCTAAACTCAGGACAGTATTACACTTTTATTATCACACTTTTATTATTTCATTTTATGCTTATGTTTATAATAATAATAATAATGTCACATTTGTCATCTGTGTATGTTTCCATACAAGACGAAATTAGTCTCTGCATTTAACCCAACCACCACCACGTGGGGCAGTGGGCAGCTATTGAAAGCGCCGGGGGGGGGGGCAATTGGGGATGAGGTGTGCCACCCATAGACACCACAAGGTATGCCATGACTGGGGTTCGAACCTGGGTCCTTCGGGTCCCAAGTCGGTTCCCCTGCCTCTACACCATCTTGTTTAAATGGTTATTGTTGCACCGGGGGTCTGAGAGAAATGAAATTTCAATCCTGTGTATGTCCTGTATATATCACAGTTTTGACAATAAAGTTGACTTTGACTTTTTGACTTTGAAATCTCAGCTGAGGTCCAATCTATGTGAACTTATATGTTCTTCCCAACCATGTGTGGGTTTGTACCTGACATTCCTCACACAATCCAAAAACAAACGTACTGGCTTGATTGATGACTTCGGTGGTGTGTGTGTATGTCCCTGCTCGTTGGCCGTGTGATGGATGGGAGACCTGTCAACGATGCACCCCCCTCCCCCGCTCCCTCCCGCCACACACCAGTCCTGAACAGAACATAAACACGTCCTGAAGATGAGTTGGACGGTCAGAACATAACACTGAGCACATGCTGCACTCCGGTGAGGTGAAATCAAATGAAAGGGGTGTAATGAAAGAAACGTTTTCATCGTAGTTTCTAGTAAAATCCAAGGCAACAGAAGCCAAACTTATTCCCACACCGTCTGAATAATTTGGCTGCGTAAATTCACTGAAAATTAGAAAATAGCTGCTTAAATTAAAACAAAATCATGGCATGAAAGTGACTGATCTGTTAACTTACGGTAAGTGGTTCCTGAAAATTACAATCCTGTCTGGATTGTTATTGTTTTACCTTTATGAAACGGCACGGTGATGCAGTTGGTGGAGCTGCCGCTTCTCAGCAAGAAGGCTGTCAGATTGAATCCTGGCCGGGGGGGCATTCTGGGTGTAGTTAACATGTTCCACGAGCATGAGTGGGTTTTTTCTCCTGGTACTCCGGTTTCCTCCCAAATACCACAAACATGCATGTTAGGCTGATTGGTAACTCATGGGTGTTTGTCTTTTTTGTCTCTATGTGTCCCTGTGATGGACTGGAGACCTTTCCAGGGTGTCCCCTGCCACTCACACAGTAACTTCTGGATATGAGCCCCAGTGACCGAATAAAGAAGAAGCAGGTAAAGATAATAGATGGATAGATGGATAGAACACAAAAGTTGGTCATGTAAGACAGTCCATCTTGCATACAGCATGCAGTTAATTTAATATATTAATTTGTATGACAGTAGCCCCTCGCCACTTCACGGTCCGACTTTTGCGGACTTGCTCTTTTGTGGGTTTTCAACGTAAGATTGTACATGACATTCGACTGTCAACTTTAATATTACTCACATGATTGCGCTCTCTGAGGTCAGCAGACCAGATGTTCTATTTCATCCCTACTGACCGCCAGAGGCGGTGCTCAACAGCATTGGATATCGCTCTTGCGCATGCGCAGGTCGAGAATTTATACCAACATGGTCACGTGTGACCCCCGGGGATACCGGTGAGTCTATATAGGCACGTGACACCGGTAGCCCAGTCTCTTTTCATCTTCTCGCATGCAGGTTGCTTCGGTGGTAAGACTGTTAGCTTGTCGCTGTTAGCCTCGCGACTGCGGTCGGAGCTGTGAGGATTTTCTCACCCTCCAGAGGCTGCGCGAGCTCTACCTTATCACAACTTTGACCTACGATTGGTGAGTTGTTTCTTTCTTGCTTTCATCGACGGGACGGTGGCGCGTTCGCTTCCGCTTCAATTTTTTCTGTGATGACACGGCGTTAAGCCAACCTCCGTGTTCGGCTTGCCTGTGTATCAGCCGTTTTCAGGCTTACTTTTGATATTGCTTGATTGCAGCCGTTTTAGGCTGTTATTCATATTGTTTGTTTGCAACCGTTTTCAGGCTTGCTTTGACATTGTTTAATTCAGCCATTTCAGGCTTACTTTTGATATTGCTTGATTGCAGCCGTGTTTAGGCTGCTTTTTCAGCATATTGTTTAATTGCAACCGTTTTCAGGCTTGCTTTGACATTGTTTAATTCAGCCATTTCGGGCTTACTTTTGGTATTGCTTGATTGCAGCCGTGTTTAGGCTGCTTTTTCATATTGTTTAATTGCAACCGTTTTCAGGCTTGCTTTGACATTGTTTAATTCAGCCGTTTCAGGCTTACTTTTGATATTGCTTGATTGCAGCCGTGTTTAGGCTGCTTTTTCATATTGTTTAATTGTAACCGTTTTCAGGCTTGCTTTGACATTGTTTAATTCAGCCATTTCAGGCTTACTTTTGATATTGCTTGATTGCAACTGTGTTTAGGCTGCTTTTTCATATTGTTTAATTGCAACTGTTTTCGGGCTTGCTTTGACATTGTTTAATTCTGCCATTTCAGGCTTACTTTTGATATTGCTTCTGCATTATTTGATTGCGGCCGTTTAGGCCTGCTTCTGCTTATTTAATTGCAGCCGTTTTCAGGCCTGCTCCTGAATTGTTTCATTGCAGCCGTTCTCGGGTCTGCTTCTGAATTGTTTAATTGCAGCCGTTTTCAGGCCTGCTTCTGAATTGTTTAATTGCAGCCGTTAGGCCTGCTTCTGAATTATTTAATTGCAGCCGTTAGGCCTCAGGCTTCATACTGTTGTGCAGCTGTGTTCGGCTTGCCTCATTCGGTTGCTTCCGTCCTACGGCCTATTCGGGAACTCCTGGTGGCGTTCTCTGCTTCACCGGTTCCCTGACCCGTTCACCCTTGATACTGTTGTGCAGCTGTGCTCGGCTTGCCTCATTCAGTTGCTTCCGTCCTACGGGCTATTCCGGAACTCCTGGTGGCGTTCTCTGCTTCACCGGTTCCCTGACCCGTTCACCCTTGACACTGTTGTGCAGCTGTGCTCGGCTTGCCTCATTCAGTTTGCTTCCGTCCTTCGGGCTATTCGGAAACTCCTGGGGCGTTCTCTGCCTGGTGGCGTTCTCTGCTTTACCGGTTCCCTGACCCGTTCACTTATTAGCTAGGGTCACGAGTGGCGATTCAGCTCGACCTGACCTTGGCATTGTCTGCTCGACCTGGTTCCTGTCCGGTTCGCTCGACTGGTGTCTAGCGTGGCGATCTCAGCTCGACCTGACCCTGTCCTGTGAACGTGCGATGGTGGACGCACCGGTCTGAGGGATTTGTTTGACCCCTCTCCAGTTGGGGGATGGGCATGATCTGTGTCCCGCTTGTTGGGACCAGATCACCTGGAGGTGTCCTTGGCTGATTTTGAGGATGCTTTGAATCTGGCTTGCATGTGTCGGCTGCCAGTTCACGTATATTTTCCTGCTTTGTCGGAAGCGGAAGGTTCGATAGTGGTTGCTTGAGGACTACACTCACTCGGTCGCGTCTGGCTGCTCCACGGAGCCAGCCTGATGCTTCCAATGTTTTTCTTTCAGCGTCCTACTACTGGGTCGTCCCTTCTGGTTCCCCATCTGCCCACTGCATGGAAGGGGTTCCTACCTGTTGGACAGACCCTGCGGCCTTTTCACGGTTGACTTCTGATGGCAGGGCCTTGGCGGCAATGCAGGATGCGACCAAGTTTGGCTTGGGTCATGCCCTCTGTTGAATCTACCATAGCATCCCTCATCCGGATGAGGTTCTGGGAGCCAATGCTAGGTGTCCTCGACCTCAGTGTCGTGTGACTGATGGTCTGCTTTGCGGTAATTCCTTGTCGTTTCTATTACTGGTCTCAGCCTCTCTAGAGGGCTTGGCGATTGATGCGCCTACCCAACGTTTGATGGACGCATCTCTTCGTACGTTTGCACTTTTGTCAAGGGAAATTGGCCGTGCCCTGTCTACCCTTGTCCAGGCACGACACCAGGTCTGGCTGGCGCAGGCTCCTCTTACCGAGGCCTGTAATAGGACCTTGTTGAGTTTTCCTGTGGTCCCTAGGGAGTTGTTGGCTCTGTTGCGCCTTCGGCTCTGGAGCGGTCAGCCCAGGCTTCCCATACCAGGCAACGGCTGGGCGGCCTTCATCGCAGACGATTGCGACGCCATGTTGTGTGTGCCTCTGCGTCTTTTTTGCGCACTTGTCCGGCACCGTCTATGCCTTCTGTTGGGCAACCATGGCCTACTGCGGGACCTTCCTCTGGCTAGTGGGATGTTTCCGAGAGTCTGGCTCGTGTCACTTGTCAGCCTTGGCAGTCCACTTGGTGACCTTCCCACCCTCTTAGGGCAGGGGGACTCAGAACTGTTACGGAGCTGGCGATGGGACATTTTGCCCTGGACCAGCTCGGTCGTTGGACCGCTCTTGTTCCCGATCCATGGGTCGTGTCTACACTGACTCGGGGTCGCACGCTACAGTTCCACTGTCACCCTCCCGTTCCTGGTCAAGTCTGTGTGACGGTGATTCACGTACGGGTGACGGTTCAGGCTCTGAACCGCGAGATGTACTCCTTGCTGGCCGGGGGCACTATATTGCTTGTCGACCCCCTACAGGATCCGGGTTTTTTTTTACTCAGGTGGCGGACTCCGCCCTATTTAGACCTGAGGGGTCTCGATGTGTTTTTTTACAGGCTATCCTATCACATGCAGGGCATCAGGGATGGGCATGGGGCGATCTTCCCAGGCGACTGGTTCACCTTGGTCGATTTGAAGGACGCCTATACTTTCATGCTCTGTTCCCGCATGTATTCACGCTGTGCGTGGCTGTGGCCCTGCGTCCCCTACAGGCCAAGAGACTGGTGGTCCGGCCTTACCTGGATTGTTGGGTCATCTGTATGCCCACAGAAACTCAGGTAGCGACGGACGCGCACACATTTCTCCGTCGCGTAGACCTTTTAGAGCTTTGTGTGCATTGGCTGAAGACCGACTTGGTTCCGTCTCACGGGTCGCGTTCCTTGGGGTCGCATTGGACTCCCTCACTATGACTGCTCGCCTATCGCCCTAGTGTGTCGGGGGCATTATACGAACGCTGCCCTCCTTTCTACCCGGCTGTGCACCCCCCCTTGTTGCTTACCTTACTTAGTTGGATAAGCTGACTGCTGCTCATGTCATCCATCGGGGACGACACGGTCAATGACATTGCTGAGGCTGACCCAGGTGATCTTTCCCTGGGCTGTACCTTTTTTTTTGACAGCCTGGGGGTGGCCCGCTTTCCAGGGAATGTGCTGGTCGATAATTCTGTCTCGGGAACGCCCTCCCCCGGGGGAGTGGAGGCCCCGCCTGGAGGTGGTGGCGGTCGTTTGGGAGACTTACGGCAGGGCGACTGTGGACCTGTTTGCGTCCCGGGAGACGACGCATTGCCCTGCTTGGTTCTCCGTGGCGGACGGTGCCTGTCCTCTGGGTCAGGACGCACTGGCTCACGACTGGCCGCGGGTCCTGCTTTATGCTTTTCCGCCGCTTCCCCTGATAGGCCCGACTCTCCTGAGAGTCCTTCAGTGGGGATGTCTGGTTCTTCTGGTAGCCACATTATGGCCAGGGAGGATCTGGTTTCCACTGTTGCACAGTCTCTGTTGCAGCTCTCTGATACCTCTTCCCTACAGGACAGGCCTCCTGTCACAGCTGGGGGGTCGGATCCTGAATTCCAATCCTGGTTGCTTCCGGCTCTGGTTTGGCCGCTACGAGGCCCGGCATCTCGTTCTCGGAGTATGCCGGCGCCGTCGGGCATACAATGACTGCCGCCTGGGCCCCTTCCACACGGTTTCTGTGCGCTCATATGTGGGAGGCTTTTTGGTGTCATGTTGGACATGGAGATCCTGTTATTTTGACCTTCCTTCAGGCATTGCTCTCTCAGGGTCGGTCTCCGTCCACTTTGAGAGTTTATGTGGCCACCATCTCTTGTTGGCATACGGCTGTGAATTGTGTGACGATGGGCCGTCACAAGGACGTTTCTGTGTTTCTAAGGGCGCCCGGCGCTTGCGCCCTCCCTTGCGCCCTGTCGTGCCTGTGTGGGACCTCTCTCTCTCATCCTCGCTGCGCTACGTTCTACCCCGTTTGAGCCATTGGCGGCTGTGGGCCTTGAGTTCTTGTCTGGAAAGACTGCTTTTCTCCTTGCCATGGCTTTGGCAAAGCGGGTGGGTGAACTGCACATGTGTCTGTTCACGAGTCTTGTTGCCGCTGGAACCCAGCTGGTTCTGGCGTTACTATCTGACCTGTCGTGGGATTTCTTCCTATGGTGGCCTTGTCTGCGTACCACTCTGTGCCCATTCAGCTTGCTAGCTTTGCTGCAGACGGGCCTGATGAGCCTCTCTGCCTGTTCGGGCTCTGGGCGCATATGTCAGTCTCACAGCTTCTGTGCGACGGTCTGATAGTCTGTTTGTTTGCTACGCAAGGTCCCGCTGAGGGCAGGCCCTTTCCAGGCAGCGTCTTCCACGTTGGATTGTGGATTTGGTGGGACAGGCGTCTGTTTTACAGGGTCGCCAACCTCCTACTGAGAGGTGCCATTCCACCAGGGGCATTGGTGCGCCCTGGGCCGCTATGTCTGGGTCTCTTTGGAGGCTATATGTGCTGCAGCCTTCTGGTCATCCGAACACCTTTGCTAGGTTTTACAGGGTTGACCTGGCTGCCTTTCACTTACTGGAGGGAATCCTCTCCCAGCGTTCATCTTTCCAGTGGGATGGGCACTTGTTTGTTTGGCTTTTTTGATTCCTCAGGACTCTGCTGGTATTAGTCATCCAGTGCTGTTAAGCACCGGCTCTGGTGGTCAGTAGGGATGAAAAAGAACGAAAGTTACGACTGTAACTACGGTTCTATGAATCCCGGATGACCGCCAGAGAGTCCGGTCCCTCGGAATCATCGTGTTTTCGCGAGAAGATTTAAAGGGACTGGGCTACCGTGTCACGTGCCTATATAGACTCACCGGTATCCCCGGGGGTCACACGTGACCATGTTGGTATAAATTCTCGACCTGCGCATGCGCAAGAGCGATATCCAGTGCTGTTAAGCACCGCCTCTGGCGGTCATCCAGGATTCATAGAACCGTAGTTACAGTCGTAACTTTCGCTTCTTTCAGTCCCAGAAACTCGTCGTAATCTCAGAGGTGACAGGGCTTTCTCTGTTGCAGGTCCAAGACTGTGGAATGAGTTGCCACTGAGTGTCAAGCAGGCTCCCACACTCAGTCTTTAATTCTCGCTTGAAAACCCACTTCTATTCTCTTGCCTTTAGCACAGTGTGATTTGTTTTGATCCTCTCTGTACTATACAGTGTTGGCCATTTTAGTTAGTTTCTGCTGCTATTTGTATCTATATTTTTATTTTATGTTTTCCTGTCTGCTGTGCTTGTTTGTTTCTATTGTACAGCACTTTGGTTGGCCTTGTTGCTGTTTTAAGTGCTCTGTAAACAAATTGTTATGGTATGGTATTGTATGGTATGATTGCGACTGTACGGGATAAAGAGTTAATGAAAAAAACTATTTTGGACAGGTGCCGCCATTTTGTAGTTTTCTTTCAATAGGCCTATACTGTAATGCAAGAACTACACTAACCAGAAGCCAACAGTGCTTCTGGCTGCTGCTTTCTGTCGAAATGGAGGTAAAGTCAGAAGTAATGATCACAGAAACTCACAGAACTGGCTGGAAAGTTACAAAAAATCCTGAAGCTTCCTGAAGTTCAGTTACCCATGTGCAACTCAACCTGGAGGGGGCGGTGGGCTTCGTCGCTGCAGGGTTGGTCTGCAGAACTGGAACTGAGCTTCTGGTCTACAGAGCTGTTAAGTAAAGTTTTGTAGTACTGTATAGTACATATATGTATGTTATTAAATTACGTAGGTTTAAGAGTTTAGAACATTGCAAGATTGTGGGAAAGGTTTATAAAGCCTTATAAGATATATAAATACTAAAATAAAGCATTCCTATTTTGCAGTTTTTCACCTATCGCGGTGGTGTGTGGAACATAACACCCGGGATGACTGAGGGACTACTGTATAGAACTTCCAAAATGTTGTTCTTCTAAACATATGTTGTAAAATGCCAATTAATGTTTTTCCAAATTGAACTTCTAGTTTTGCTTTAAAACCAACAACAGCAAAATAGGGCATTCTAAAATTCACACAATCACTTAAAAATGGCTAAAATAAATCATTTCTTCTTTTTGTCCTAGTATTTCTTTATATTTCTCACATTGTAGAAATATCTGAACCCAGTATGCAGACCAGACTTGAGGCGTTTTATTTTATTTTATTTCATTTTAATTATAAAACAAAATCAAAAGGCAGACAAAGCAGCAAAAGCTTACATGTAGGAGCGAAACGCAAGGAGAAAACACAAGGGAAACCGATATGTGGCTTAGAACCAGTAATGGAGTTCTGGTGTACTGAGAGACATGGAACTGAGGTAGATGGGAAAGTGGACACACCTGAGCTAAACGCTGACAGCCGACAGGTGAGAGCGGGCGTGGCAGGCTGACTGGGACCTGACTGAGCATGAGTGAGAGATGACACGGGGAACACTGGGGGGAACTGAAAGAGAAAAACGCAAACAAAACAAGTTAAACACAAAAACTCAAAATGCAATAATCCTAATGATCAAGCACAAAAGACCATAACTGACCAACAAACCCCTCAGATCCTGACTACCGGTACATGAATCTAAATCACATGGTGTACAAATCAGTGTCAGTCAGCATTTTTCATTTCACACAGTTACAAAAGTAAATGTGGGATTACAGTAAACTATAAGGGATTACAATGTGTTTACATCCAAGCACCTTCAGTGTGGTTGCAGCAGAACACAGGCCAGCTGTGTGTGTTGCAGTGTTTCCATGGTTAACCCCTGCATCTCCTGCCATCCACAGTCATGGAAACAAGCTGGCCAAGGTGATGTCACTCTGACATGAGAAGAAACAAAGCAGGTGAATCAATTCAGGTATTGATTGGCGTGTTACAGTAATGGCTTATTTAAAGTCATTGTTCAGAAAGAAAACCTGGACACACGGACCAGCGGCCACAGCTCCTCAAACACAAAGTGAACAATAAAAGCAATTTTAGCTTTAAGCTTCTGTTTTGCTCTTTTTAGTCTTGTTCTGCACATTTTAGCGTAGAATCGTGAGTGATTTAGTGTTGACCCCATTATCAAGGGAATTTTGGTAAACGTTTATGGATGTTTGTCACTAACTAACATTAAATGTTGAACCATGTGTGTGTGAGGTCAGAGTCAAGTAAAAATTTGTTGCCACAAATTACACAAGCTTTTCAAATCACAACTTCAGATTACTAGTGGCCAATTAGGGTATGTTGCTGTTGTTACACATAAAATTCTGTAGCCCCAGTTGAAAGTACTGTAATAGGCATTTTTTGTGTTTGATATGCAGAGATTAAAAGATGGGTGTCAAGTGTCAGAGAACAGATTTTGTCCTTTGAACCAATAATTAACTGCAACCACCAATCTTTTGGAGTTAACATTTTACAAGAATGACGTTCAGAAGTGAAATACTGTACATGAAGATGCAATATCATCTCAAGATATTCATTCATTCATTCATTCAACCTTTATTTATACAGGCTAGCCTCGTTGAGTCACGGGGACTCATTTACAAGAGGGACCTGTCTCACTCACACCAAACAACCATCCACTCTCACACTCACACCTAGGGTCAATTTAGAGTCACCAATCAGCCTAACAAGCATGTTTTTTGGTCTGTGGGAGGAAACCGGAGTACCCGGAGGAAACCCACGCATGCACGGGGAGAACATGCAAACTCCACCCAGAAAGGCCCCGGACCGGGATTTGAACCGGCAACCTTCTCGCTGAGAGGCAGCAGCTCTACCAGTTGTGCCACGTGCTGCCCACAATATACACAAATGTGTTTGAATAAATGTGATGAACACCAATTGAGTAAATAAATAACTGTGTAAATAAATTCGCACATTGCCAACATCTATGTTGTAGACGGCTGTTTGCATGAAGACGTACATGTTGTGGAGCATTTAATTATTAACAATTCCAAATACAAAATGAGCCTTAAAAAGTTCATCAAAAGCTCAAAGTGAGCTGGTTGACTTGCATGGTATGACCTGCTTGTCCAGAACAATGAAGAACTTTTGTGGATGGTGCTCCTCCTCTGTCCCAACAGCAAGTAGGTTGCATAGTGAAGTTGATGGCACCAACATGGTCCTGGATGCTTATTCCACTCTAAGTATGAAAAACAGGAAGAAGAAGAAGAAAAAGGAAAATAAGCGAGATTAAAACATTTCTGCATTTCTACTTGCAAGAGGCTTTGTTTTCATCCTCCAGATCAATACAGTGTTAAGAAATAGTAAAAGACCACCAGTGACATTTATCGGTAAAATTATTGTTTGATCATTTTTATAAGCAAATTGAAATAAATGTAGCCATCAGAGTCCAATAAAATAAAACATGGAGGCTAGCGCTGGCATCCTAACTCCACAAACAAACAAAGAATAAAACAAACTCACCAGTTGCCACTTTTAGAATAAACACTCGGCTGAAGGCTTTTATCACAAACAGCCGTCTAAAAGTTTAGAGGCATATCAGTCAGAAATGCAAATAGACATTAGATAAAGGGCGTTCAATGATTTAAAACTTACCTGAGCAAGCCTGCTTGAGTCACTGACCGCATGGCTCATTTTCCAGACAAAACAAAAAAAATATGTAATTAATAAATTAAAGCGCGCGATATGTAGGTAGAGCTCACGTTGGACGCGTTCAGGGCGGTGAAAACTGTGCCCAGCATCTTCCCATTGTTTTGTAACGTCGTGGAATAACTGCACATGCACCATTTATAACGAGAGTCTATGGATAAGATTCATGCGCCCCCAGAACAGGAAATATGTCACCAATCAAACAATACAACTCATCATTACTCATAAAATATTTATCCTAAACAATTAAAAACATATATGCATATATTTTGAAATGTTTTAATTTTATTATTTCATTTTTATTTAAAAAAATTTAAGTCTTCAATGTAAAATGGTCCAGAAGTTCCAGTGGGGCGGCACCCTAGCGCCTCCTATTGGCCGGCCGCCCCTACTGCAGTCACATGCCTAAGTGTCCCTGGGCAAGACACAGAACCCCTCATTGCCTACGATGTGTGTCCCATCAGTGTATGAATGTGATAAAGTACTGATTATTCTTTGCATAGATGTAGTAGAGTGCTATAATGGGTAAATGAGGACACAGATTGTGTTGAGTATCTTGATAAGATAGAAAGTTGATATACAAGTACAGTCCATTTAAGACATTTTGATCTGAAATGCCTTTGTCCTTCATTGTCATTTTTTTTCATCTGTCACAGCTAAATTTTTATTGATGTTTCATATTGTTTATTAGATTTTAGAACTGAATCCCCTCAGCCTCCAGAAGCTGCACTTCAGACCATCCCCCTCTGTGAAATAGTTTTCAGGAGGTTGTGTGATCACACGTGAACAGTTCCAACAAGATTTTTAATAAAGCTTGGAAAAGTACTCCAAAGATTTATCTACTTGTGTTTATTTTGTAATTTATTTCACACACCGAGCATGAGTGGGTCCTTTCAGCCCTGCATTGTGAAGACGGACCTCATTGTGTTACCAAAGCTAAAGAGTGCAGATTTAATCAGAGTCATGGTGAATATTTCATATTTCTGCATGTTTGTCTGAAAGTCAAATGTTAAACTCTGGACGCATGAACACTTTCTTCTGTCAGCCGCTGGAAGACTGAAGCCTCTGAGAATAGCTGTGCATGACGGATCACGAGGATCCTCTGTGTTTTCTCATCACTATGCAGAATCGTGTTGCCTGTAGCGTGTCAGCACTTTACTCTTGGAATAAGCCAGCACCTGTCTCACAACACATGAGAACCAAACGAGAGACTTTCAGAGCTTCTAGCCCGAAGAGGCCGTTTAGATTTTCTTTTTTCACTTTCCACACAACCAGTGTTTCAAGACATGTGGCTGCTCTTTTTATCCCTCTCACTTTGCATATTTTTGTTACATCTGAGTCGAATAAAACCCTCAAAGTTTTACTGTGTGAAGGCTGAGTCAGCATTGTTTTCCTATTTAAAGTTTATTCTGCATATTCTTTTTAACTCTAAGCATATTTTTTCAGAATCAGAACGTTCCACTCTTTTAGGACATGTTTGCAATGACATTTGATTCAATTGTTTAACTTTATTTTTATATTGTTCTCAAAGAATTGCATCCTTTCAAATCGTTACAACACTGTCCGCTCTTTTGAAATTTTCAGCATATTTGTGTCAGTTTTGCTCATTTAAATTTTGTTCTCAGCAATCACGTTGTATCTTTAAGTCAATGCACCTGCTGCATTGGATGAAGAGTTTTAGACCTTATAAGCCTTTACAGTCCCATCAGTTTTGCATTGCGATTATTTACATAAAGTTGTATGAAGCTATTGACTTATTTATAGAGTTTTGGTATGGCATGGTATGGTATGGCATGGCATGGCACGGCACAGCACGGTATGGTATGGCATGGTATGGTATGGCATGGTATGGTATGGTACAGTCTTAATGCTATTATGGCGTTTCATGCTAACAATATTTGTAAACCTTTACAGTCCCATCAGTTTTGCATTACGATTACAGGTAGTCCTCGGGCTACAACGGTCTCGAGTTACGATGTTTCGTGGTTACGACGCATCTCCCATTTACTATGAAAAGCCTCATTTCGAGTTACACAGTTTTACGTCGTAAACGGAACGGAATGCGGAATACGGCGGATGGACTGGTTTTACGTCATGAATGTAGCGGCGGAGGAATACTGCACTATATACTGTACTGTGAACACGGTTTTACATCGTAAACGAAATGTGGAATACGGCGGATGGACCGGTTTTACGTCGTAAGCGTAGCGGCGGAGGAATACTGCACTGTATACTGTACTGTGAACGCGGTTTTACGTTGTAAACGGAATGCGGAATACAGCGGAAGGACCGGTTTTACGTCATAAACGTAGCAACGGAGGAAAACTGCACTGTATACTGTGAACGCGGTTTTACGTCTTAAACGGAATGCAGAATACGGCGGAAGGACCGGTTTTATGTCGTAAACGTAGCGGCGGAGGAAAACTGCACTGTATACTGTGAACGCGGTTTTACATCATAAACGGAATGCGGAATACGGTGAATGGACCGGTTTTACATCGTAAACGTTGTAAACGTCGTAAAGCAGCAGCGGAAAATATTGTACATTACTGTACGTGGTGCAGTGGCGGAAAATATTGTACTGTACGGGGTGCAACGATGGAGGATGACTGTACTGTTCTGTGAATGCGGTTTTATGTCATAAACGGAATATGGAATACGGCGGATGGACCGAGGACAGCGTCACCAGCATCACAGTAGGCCATTAACTCTTTTTGCCCTTCATTATGGCTCCCAAACGTATGTGTTTTTTGATAATTATGTAGGGTACTGTACTGTGTTAGGATAGGCTAAGTGCTTGGTAATACAGTACTGGTCATGAATATGGTGCAGTATGTACGTATTTTCCAACTCACGTCGAAAATAGATTTACGACGCAGCGTAGGAATGGATCTATGTCGTAAGTCGAGGACTACCTGTATTTACATAAAGTTTTATGAAGCTATTGACTTATTTATAGAGTTTTATGGGGAGAATTCAAGCATAAATAGTTGCAGCAAATTGTAGCACTTCCAGTGCAGCCTGGGGTATTTTCAGTATGAAAATCATCATATTTCTGCTGGAAGAACCATGTAATCAAAACAGATGGCAGTGTAAAGGTTTATACATAGCATTTGCATGAATCATTATGATTATTTCTGAATGGAGTTGTTTTAGCACAGCAACAATACATATTGTTGTGTGTCCCTCTTAAACTAACTGTTAGCCTTTCGTCCCGACAAAATTAATATTTTGTCTCCAAACTGAGGTTCACAGATCTGTCTATAACAGGTAACATATGAACCTGTGTTGTTAACCTGCACAGAACCCCCTTTCAAAGAACTGCACTAGCCTTTTAAGAAGTGAAAGAGGTACCCGTTATGTGAAAACAGAAAGCCTTGGATTTAGGTTTTATATAGTGACTGATCCCCCAGCAGGTGTCTGAGAGCAACAACCCTCCTGTGGAGTTTCAGATGGAGCTGTCCAGATAACACACACCCCAGATCCACGGGCTGCAAACCAAGGAGCTCCATGGTGTGGGCTATGACTCCTTGAATTCTCACCGGTGATGTTCTGCAGTATGGAACGGTGAGCATGACTCTCCTTGTCTTTGTTTTCCCGAGTCTGATTCTTCCACTGGAGCCCAGAGAGAGGAGATGTAAAAAGCCAGTCACAGCCAAGCCTCTCAGATCATTTATTATTGATCCAGCAGACATCATGGTGAAGTGAAGAGGACTGAAAATGGGGGGAAAGAAGAGTGAGGAAAAAGTCATTTCCATGGAGTTCTTTAGCAAAGCTGTGTACATTTTAAAAAGAGGATTTATTTTAACAAGCAGGTGAGAGTGGGAGGTCAGTGGACACGTGCAGGCAGCAGGAACGAGGACAGGAGGTTGTGTTCAGCAGGTCTCAACAACACACTCCCTGCATCCTGCTTGTCGTGCCACAGGCAGAAACTTCTCCACGTCATAGTTTACCAAATGTGACCCCAAGTCTTTCAATCAGTCCAGCTCCAGGAAGTCTCCAGGGAGGCGTGTGGCCAAGCAAAGACTAAACTTGGTTTAAAAAATGTATGTAGGCTACTGTATTAACAAAGAGGGGTTGTGTTTTCTCAAGCTAAACATTTTTTCCTTATCACCCACCACAGAGAGGTGAAAGAATGGTTGCTGTCTGTCTCTGTGTATTTGTGTGTCTGTCTGTTAGTGAAATATCCCAGGAACTACCACAAAGTAATCATTTGATGCTTGCACACAATTGATTAACTTTTACAGTCAATCCATTTTAAGATGACCACCATGGATAATCAATAGTTTCAAACACAAAAATTACTATAATTACGGTACATCAGTTGTAGAAACACTGAGCTAAAATATGATGCGGTAGCTGAGAGACTTTCCCAGCACATGAGCATGACATTTTGCAAAACACAATCTCACACAAGATTGTATTTCTTCAAGGAATGAAAGTTGCACACATTAAATGTTTACGTCTTTTTTTTATTTTGTAACAAATCTAAACTGGTTGTCATTTGGTCTCCTATACTATGTATTATAGAACACTGTGCAAAATGTAAGGATTATAATTAAAAATAATGTTTTTCACAGTCAAATCAAACTCCTCTACAGACCTTTAACAAGGAGAAACATGTTGTTCTTGACGATATCTATTCTAATGAAGGTAATTTTGTTTGTGGATAAAGTGACTTTATGCCTTTTATAAATCTGAAGCTTAAATTTTTATATTAAAAGTTTTTTTTCTCATAAAGTGGTAAATCATAACTCAAGTTGGGACCTGTGAACTTTCAATGACTTGTCAAATTCTTGAGGAACAGCTAACTTCTTTACGTTTCTTGCCATGTTTGAAGATTTGTGAAATATATTTTAATTTATAAAAGTATTAAACAAAAGCATCAACAGATCAACCTATTGTATAGACTACTGTATTTGTTGGATTCAGTAAATAAATATGTTTCTTATTTTAATCACTCATTTATGAATGCTACAGGAGAACATCAGATTAGACTAAATGTTTTGAGGGTGACATCAGGTGTTTTTAGTTACATTCAATATTATGTGGGTACCGTACCTTGATTTATTTTTGTTTAAAATGGAAAATGTATTAAATTCTGATATTGATCACACATTTTGCTAGCTGTATATTAAAGCACTAAATAGATTTCTTAGAGAGGAAAAAAATATTTAAACTTGAAAAACGTTACAAAATCCCAGTTTTGAAAAGAGGGGTCAGTCAGATTTGGTCTTTCTGAGAGCAAAGTCTACACAGTACCAAACAAATGGAACTCCAACTTTAACAATAATATCACAAAATAATATTCCTGTAAGACTAAGGAAGCATGGCTCTTCAAAGTGTTTATCGCTTCCAATCTGCAGTTTACAGAAAATCAGGAAGAAAAATGGGAAAACTGAACATTTTTATCATCAATAACCACAAATAATTCAGGAAAAAATGTTTAAAGGGGACCACATATAGGTCTTTAAAATTTTTATGTTATGTCTGTGTGCTATCTTGACAATATTAATTCATTTTAATACACAAAATAATTCTTAGATAATTAATTATACCCTTTTTAATTCTGCCATTTTTAACTTTCGTTTTGAACGACCGGTTTCTGATAGAAGTTCTGAAGTCCACGCCCTTCAACGATCTGTTTACGCCCTCTGTAACAGCCAGTATCTGTAATGTGTTGTTGTTTTAAAATTAGCTCTTTTTTTATTACTCATTTGACTTACTGTTAGTGCTAGCTTAAGATAACTTACCGAAACCCGTCTGAGCGCGCCGCAATTTGCTGCTCCTTTTAGCATTAGACCACCCGAATCCGATGCTAATGTTAGCTTGTTCCTCTTCCGGTGTTCGCCAGCTCCGCTCGTTGCACGCAGAGATTTTGGGAGTTATCGCTGTTCCAGTCAAGACACACACAAAGTTCACCAAGTGTCTCCCGTAAATTAATCCGTATGGAGAAGGTCCTCGCTGCAGCGAGGCTGTACAGTTGAAGCTCCGCTCCATCCGCCAGAAGAGGGTCCCAATGCCGCCGGTCCCTACGCCGGGGGTCCGCTCGTTTAATTTTTGCCGGCTGCGCGTTGGGAGCGATCGCAAATACACTAAAAATTGAACTAAAACATAAAAATAACAATTATACTTTATTTATAAAGCCATTAAAAAAAACACAGCTGCAACAAAGTGCTGTACACATGAAATTAAGAACATATAAACAAAAGATGAGATGAAATCATGAAAAACAACAGTCATGTGTTTAATACAGAAGTGGGTTGAGCCTAACCAGGGGTTGCTAGGTGAGGGGCTGGACTCAGGTTGGGGTGGGTTGTCCTAGCGCTTGTGACGTCACAAGCGCGATTGATTTCAAAACGAAACCTATCTTATCACAGTAAAATAAATCTACTTAGAGTAAATAAACCACTGGGTGCATTTTTTTGGCCTTAGGACTATTTTTTTATGAAGTAAATACCCAAAGTTGAGTAAAAAAAACATTAAAAAGTGAATTTTGCATGTGTGGTCCCCTTTAACAAATGCACGTACTGGTCAAATCAGGTGAATAAAAAAAGTTGGGAAAATATCCGTAAATATGTCGCTTCGCTGTATAAGTCGCAGGACATGAAAAATAAACTGCGACTTATAGGCCGGAAAATACGGTATAGCAAAATACAATCATTTTAAATTGACTACTATAGTTCATAATTTCTTGCCTGGCAATCCAATCTGCATGAAAACTACAGCGTTTTCATGTAAACTTGCTCATTTATTATTATTTTTATTTGCTCATTGCCCCCAATATACACTGAAAAAACATTAATGTTTCCAGAGGTTGTTCTCGTGTAAACATGACCTTAGTTAATTCATCACATGTCACAAAAGATACGAGTGAGACGTTCGTCACACATTTAAAGCGCTGAAGCTCCAAGTAACTCAGCTGAGGAGAGTTGGCCTTTATGTCTCGATGCTTGCTTCATTTCTAAAAGCTCACGGTGCTGGAGGACAGGCGCTGTTTCAAAGATTGTAAAGGAGTTGTGGGAACGCGCACAGCCTGATGCCGGTTACCCACTGGACCCGTGTCGGGCGGCGGAAGCGGACGGTTTACATGCAAAGTCTATTTGGAGACGCGTCGAGGCGCAGCGTATCGGGAAGCGGCGCGTTTTTAGTGTTTGAAGCGGCGCGCGCGTCCGAAGCAACCTACGCGTTGAGCAGCGTCGGATCGAAAAGTTGATATTTTGTGGCTCGACGTTGCTCGACACATCGCAACAACCAATCGGGAGAGCCTCTGCTATGTGATTACACAACAACAACTGGACTTTTTTTGGACTTTTTAAACTTACCCCATCGAGCCTCCATGAATTGGAACCAGACTCCGGTAAGAAACTTGACATTTTAAACAGTTTCTGCTGTCCGCTCCAGCGTAGATCACCCCAAACATAAAAAAATGTTTTAATCTCAACAAAGACTGTCGGAGCTGCAGTTCGGCTCGTAGAAAACCCACTCCAGTAGGAACGGGGGTCACGTGCTGCTGATTTTATCTGCCAGCAGCATGAAAACACAACAACTGACCCTCTGCCTCCCCCTAGTGCGCGTCATCAGACGCGTCTCAGTGTCTCCCAGTGTGACCGTGACAAGCGGCCAAAAGGGGGCGGCAGGAGCGTTCTGACAATTGATGCCGGGTACCCACCTAAATTGTCAGAACGCTCCTGCCGCCCCCTTTTGGCCGCTTGTCACGGTCACACTGGGAGACACTGAAGGGCGAGATACACTCGAGCGTCCTCACGGTACGCCTATACGCAGCGTACGTACGCCAAGGCAAAAGCGTAGCCCCGCGTAGCCCCTCAGGGCATGTACGCGCAAAAGTATTTTTTTACTACGCATACGCGATACGCGTGCGCGATACGCGGTGTCTGACCATAAACTTCCCGGCGCCGGACTGTTTTGTATGTTACACAAATGAAATAAATTCCCCTTCTTTATCGCTGATCGGGCCTTTTCTTTTGTTTTTTTGCCTAAAGTCAAGTAACCGCTTCTTCCTCCGTTCACTCGATGATTGAAATGAATGAATTCAGGTCCTACCTGGGTGCGCGATGTTTTAAATATTCCCTGGTGGGCTGTGTGCTGCAGGAAAAGCGCTCCCTGTTATTATTTTTATTTCTGAGAGAACTTTTTATAACATATATAGTAGAAACACCGTATCAGAACACCGCAGAAGTCTGAGCGAGCTGCTCATGATGCATTCTCGAGGTTTCACTTTCAGCTGACTGAAGGCTGTCAATCATTTCAGTAGGCGTGTCAGCAAGTGACCAATCAGCGAGTCCCCTCCGTGTGCAGCTGCTCATATTACAACAAGGAGAACGCGAGCGTATAGTTTCTGACATATGCTGAAGCATATCAGCAAAACACATGCGCACAACATGCGCGCGTAGAGTGGCGTACCTGAGGACGCATGAGTGTATCTCGGGCTTTAGGATGGAGGTTCTCACATGCATTTTGCTGAGCATTTCAAGGGCGTGAATGAATTACATTCCCATAGCAAGTATGTTGCATCGAGAGACCGAACTGAAAGGGAACTGAAAGTTATGCACCATAACTCATGTTCCCTGAAGGAAGGGAACGAGGTGCAACATAGCTGGCCCTTTTCAATGCTGGAAGCTCGGTGAAGTGCAATTTCTGAGAAAGATGGAGGGGCGTCAGTCGCTTAAGTACCTGAAAGGCGGTACCTCTGACGCGGGGTGACGACCCCTGCCGTAAAAGGCGTGATTGTATTCCTTCAGGTAATCGCGCGGGGGCGCAATTCCCATAGCAAGTATGTTGCACCTCGTTCCCTTCCTTCAGGGACCATGAGTTATGGTGCATAACTTTCAGTTTTCCATAGTTTTACAGTCGTTTTTACAGAATTACGGTGCTGTAGATGTGTGGCGATTTTTAAACCCATATACCCGACAATATTACTTTTATTCTGCAGTTCATCAAACGTATTCCCGTATAGATTATTTTTTTCGTAGATAAAAAATTACTTCCTAATATTAAGACTTGTAGATATGATAGTATAGTTATCTCTGATCATAGCCCGCTTATTTTGGAACTTAGTTTTCTAGACAAACTTTCTGTATATTCTTGGCGACTCAATCCTCTCTTATTGTCAGATAAAGAATTTGTACAATATATTTCTGAACAAATTGATTTTTACTTAGAAATGAACATTTCACCTGGTATAACTTTTAGTACAGTTTGGGAAAGCTTGAAAGCATTTTTGCGTGGTCACATTATATCCTACTGCTCACATAATAAGAAACAAAAGATAAAACGTTTAACTGAACTGAACAGGGGCGGCCGGCCAATAGAGGACGCCAGGGCGCCGCCCCACTGGAAGTTCTGGACTTTTTACATTGAATACTTTTTTAAAAAATTAATAAAAATGAAATAATAACATAAAAACATTTCGAAATATATGCATATACAGGTAGTCCCCGATTTACGAGCGAGATCCGTTACAACGAGGCGCTCGTAAACCGGAAATCTCGTAATTTGGAACGGCCGCCATTTCTCTCGTAAATCCGGAAATCCGCTCGTAAATTGGAACGGTTTTCGCTAGCGCGACTAAAAACACTCTATTTTCATCTAAAAACTACTTTTGAGTGCATAAAAATGATCGGAAACGTGTGTTTATATGCTTAACTAACTAACTGTAGTGAAAAAACACATGAAAACTCAGTATTTTTTTCGTTTTTTCCAAAAATTCGCAGCTCGTAAGTCTGGAACCTCGCAGATCAGAGCGCTCGTAAATCGGGGACTACCTGTATGTTTTTAGTTGTGTAGGATAAATAGTTTATGAGTAATGATGAGTTATATTGTTTGTTTCAAAAAACGTTTTCTGATTAGTGACGTATTTCCTGTTTTATGGGCGCTCTTATCTTATCCATTGACTTTAATTATAACTGGCGCATGCATACTTATGCCACGACCTTACAATACAATGGGGCTCTTCAGGGAGCAGTTTTCTATGCCCTGAAGAGTCCAACGTGAGCTGAACGTACAGAACAATGTACTTCCGGTCCAGTTTTTTTTGTTGTAGTCTGGGATTACAAAGCTGTGCAGTGACTCAAGCAGGCTTGTGTGTTTATGTTTTAAATAATTGAAAGCCCTTTATCTAATATCTATTTGCATTTCTGACTGACATGACTCTCAGAACTTTTTTTAGAAACACCAGTGTCAGACCAACATTTCCGAGACACCAGTATCTGACCAACTTTTTCTAAGACACCAGTATCAGACCAACTTTTTCAGAAACACCAGTGTCAGACCAACTTTTTCCAGAAACACTATTATAAGACCAACTTTTCCAGAAACACCAGTATCACACCAACTTTTTCAGAAACACCATCATAAGACCAACTTTTCCAGAAACACCAGTATCAGACCAACTTTTCCAGAAAGAACAGTATCAGACCAACTTTTCCAGAAACACCAGTGTCAGACCAACTTTTTCCAGAAACACTATTATAAGACCAACTTTTCCAGAAACACCAGTATCACACCAACTTTTTCAGAAACACCATCATAAGACCAACATTTCCAGAAACACCAGTATCAGACCAACTTTTCCAAAAACACCAGTGCCAGACCAACTTTTTCAGAAACACTAGTATCAGACCAACTTTTTTTTTTAGAAACACCAGTGTCAGATCAACTTTTCAGAGACACTAGTATCTGACCTACTTTTTCTGAGACATCAGTATCAGACCAACTTTTTTAGAAACACCAGTATCAGACCAAATTTTTCTGAAACACCAGTATCAGACCAACCTTTTCTGAGACACCAGTATCAGACCAACTTTTTCCATAAATTTCAGTATCAGAACAACCTTTTCAGAGACCCCAGTATTAGACCAACCTTTTCAGAAACACCAGTATCAGATCAGAAACATCTGTATCAGTGTTATTGTACAGCTTCTTTAAACTTGTGTCAGACCAACTTTTTCAGAAACACCAGTATCAGACTAACTGTTTCAGAGACACAAATGTCAGACAAACTGTTTCAGAAACACCATTATAAGACCAACTTTTCCAGAAAGAACAGTATCAGACCAACTTTTCCCAGAAACACCAGTGTCAGACCAACTTTTCCAGAAACACTATTATAAGACCAACTTTTCCAGAAACACTATTATAAGACCAACTTTTCCAGAAACACCAGTATTGGACCAACTTTTCTACAAACACCAATGTCAGACCAACTTTTTCAGAAACACCAGTATCAGACCAACATTTTCAGAAACACTAGTATCACACCAACTTTTTCAGAAACACCAGTGCCAGACCAACTTTTTCAGAAACACAAGTATCAGACCAACTTTTTTTTAGAAACACCAGTGTCAGACCAACTTTTCAGAGAAACCAGTATCTGACCAACTTTTTCTAAGACACCAGTATCAGACCAACATTTTCAGAAACACTAGTATCACACCAACTTTTTCAGAAACACCATTATAAGACCAACTTTTCCAGAAACACCAGTGCCAGACCAACTTTTTCAGAAACACAAGTATCAGACCAACTTTTTTTAGAAACACCAGTGTCAGATCAACTTTTCAGAGACACCAGTATCTGACCAACTTTTTCTGAGACATCAGTATCAGACCAACTTTTTCAGAAACACCAGTATCAGACCAAATTTTTCCAGAAACACCAGTATCAGACCAACTTTTCCTGAGATACCAGTATCAGACCAACTTTTTCTGAAACCAGTATCAGACCAACTTTTTCCATAAATTTCAGTATCAGAACAACCTTTTCAGAGACCCCAGTATTAGACCAACCTTTTCAGAAACACCAGTATCTGATCAGAAACACTTGTATCTGTTTTATTGTACAGCTTATTTAAACTAGTGTCAGACCAACTTTTTTAGAAACACCAGTATCAGACTAACTTTTTCAGAGACACCAGTGTCAGACAAACTTTTTCAGAAACACCATTATAAGACCAACTTTTTCAGAAACAACAGTATCAGACCAACTTTTCCAGAAACACCAGTGTCAGACCAACTTTTTCCAGAAACACCAATATAAGACCAACTTTTCCAGAAACACCAGTATAAGACCAACTTTTCCACAAACACCAATGTCAGACCAACTTTTTCAGAAACACCAGTATCAGACCAACTTTTTCAGAAACACCAGTATCACACCAACTTTTTCAGAAACACCATCATAAGACCAACTTTTCCAGAAACACCAGTATCAGACCAACTTTTCCAAAAACACCAGTGCCAGACCAACTTTTTTAGAAACACTAGTATCAGACCAACTTTTTTTTAGAAACACCAGTGTCAGATCAACTTTTCAGAGACACTAGTATCTGACCTACTTTTTCTGAGACATCAGTATCAGACCAACTTTTTCAGAAACACCAGTATCAGACCAAATTTTTCTGAAACACCAGTATCAGACCAAATTTTTCTGAAACACCAGTATCAGACCAACCTTTTCTGAGACACCAGTATCAGACCAACTTTTTCCATGAATTTCAGTATCAGAACAACCTTTTCAGAGACCCCAGTATTAGACCAACCTTTTCAGAAACACCAGTATCAGATCAGAAACACCTGTATCAGTGTTATTGTACAGCTTCTTTAAACTAGTGTCAGACCAACTTTTTCAGAAACACCAGTATCAGACTAACTGTTTCAGAGACACCAGTGTCAGACAAACTTTTTCAGAAACACCATTATAAGATCAACTTTTCCAGAAAGAACAGTATCAGACCAACTTTTCCAGAACCACCAGTGTCAGGCCAACTTTTTCCAGAAACACTATTATAAGACCAACTTTTCCAGAAACACCAGTATCACACCAACTTTTTCAGAAACACCATCATAAGACCAACTTTTCCAGAAACACCAGTATCAGACCAACTTTTCCAAAAAACACCAGTGCCAGACTAACTTTTTCAGAAACACTAGTATCAGACCAACTTTTTTTTAAAAACACCAGTGTCAGATCAACTTTTCAGAGACACTAGTATGTGACCTACTTTTTCTGAGACATCAGTATCAGACCAACTTTTTTTAGAAACACCAGTATCAGACCAAATTTTTCTGAAACACCAGTATCAGACCAACCTTTTCTGAGACACCAGTATCAGACCAACTTTTTCCATAAATTTCAGTAACAGAACAACCTTTTCAGAGACCCCAGTATTAGACCAACCTTTTCAGAAACACCAGTATCAGATCAGAAACACCTGTATCAGTTTTATTGTACAGCTTCTTTAAACTAGTGTCAGACTAACTTTTTCAGAAACACCAGTATCAGACTAACTGTTTCAGAGACACCAGTGTCAGACAAACTGTTTCAGAAACACCATAATAAGACCAACTTTTCCAGAAAGAACAGTATCAGACCAACTTTTCCAGAAACACCAGTGTCAGACCAACTTTTCAGAAACAACTATTATAAGACCAACTTTTCCAGAAACACCAGTATTGGACCAACTTTTCTACAAACACCAATGTCAGACAAACTTTTTCAGAAACACCAGTATCAGAACAACTTTTTTTTTTAGAAACACCAGTGTCAGACCAACTTTTCAGAGAAACCAGTATCTGACCACCTTTTTCTAAGACACCAGTATCAGACCAACATTTTCAGAAACACTAGTATCACACCAACTTTTTCAGAAACACCATTATAAGACCAACTTTTTCAGAAACACCAGTATCAAACCAACTTTTCCAGAAACACCAGTGCCAGACCAACTTTTTCAGAAACACAAGTATCAGACCAACTTTTTTTTAGAAACACCAGTGTCAGATCAACTTTTCAGAGACACCAGTATCTGACCAACTTTTTCTGAGACATCAGTATCAGACCAACTTTTTCAGAAACACCAGTATCAGACCAAATTTTTCCAGAAACACCAGTATCAGACCAACTTTTCCTGAGATACCAGTATCAGACCAACTTTTTCTGAAACCAGTATCAGACCAACTTTTTCCATAAATTTCAGTATCAGAACAAACTTTTCAGAGACCCCAGTATTAGACCAACCTTTTCAGAAACACCAGTATCTGATCAGAAACACTTGTATCTGTTTTATTGTACAGCTTATTTAAACTAGTGTCAGACCAACTTTTTTAGAAACACCAGTATCAGACTAACTTTTTCAGAGACACCAGTGTCAGACAAACTTTTTCAGAAACACCATTATAAGACCAACTTTTTCAGAAACAACAGTATCAGACCAACTTTTCCAGAAACACCAGTGTCAGACCAACTTTTTCCAGAAACACCAATATAAAACCAACTTTTCCAGAAACACCAGTATAAGACAAACTTTTCCACAAACACCAATGTCAGACCAACTTTTCAGAAACACCAGTATCAGACCAACTTTTTCAGAAACACCAGTATCACACTAACTTTTTCAGAAACACCATCATAAGACCAACTTTTCCAGAAACACCAGTATCAGACCAACTTTTCCAAAAACACTAGTGCCAGACCAACTTTTTTAGAAACACTAGTATCAGACCAACTTTTTTTTTAGAAACACCAGTGTAAGATCAACTTTTCAGAGACACTAGTATCTGACCTACTTTTTCTGAGACATCAGTATCAGACCAACTTTTTCAGAAACACCAGTATCAGACCAAATTTTTCTGAAACACCAGTATCAGACCAACCTTTTCTGAGACACCAGTATCAGACCAACTTTTTCCATAAATTTCAGTATCAGAACAACCTTTTCAGAGACCCCAGTATTAGACAAACCTTTTCAGAAACACCAGTATCAGATCAGAAACACCTGTATCAGTGTTAATGTACAGCTTCTTAAAACTAGTGTCAGACCAACTTTTTCAGAAACACCAGTATCAGACTAACTGTTTCAGAGACACCAGTGTCAGACAAACTTTTTCAGAAACACCATTATAAGATCAACTTTTCCAGAAAGAACAGTATCAGACCAACTTTTCCAGAAACACCAGTGTCTGAGCAACTTTTTAGAGACACCAGTATCTGACCAACTTTTTCAAAGACACCAGTATCAGACCAACTTTTTCAGAAATACCAGTATCACACCAACTTTTTCAGAAACACCATTATAAGACCAACTTTTCCAGAAACACCAGTATCAGACCAACTTTTCCAGAAACACCAGTGCCAGACCAACTTTTTCAGAAACACTAGTATCAGACCAACTTTTTTTAGAAACACCAGTGTCAGACCAACTTTTCAGAGACACCAGTATCTGACCAACTTTTTCTAAGACACCAGTATCAGACCAACTTTTTCAGAAACACCAGTATCTGACCAACTTTTCCAGAAACACCAGTGCCAGACCAACTTTTTCAGAAACACTAGTATCAGACCAACTTTTTTTTAGAAACACCAGTGTCAGACCAACTTTTCAGAGACACCAGTATCAGACCAAAATTTTCCAGAAACACCAGTTTCAGACCAACTTTTCCTGAGATACCAGTATCAGATCAACTTTTTCTGACACCAGTATCAGACCAACTTTTTCAGGAAACACCATTATAAGACCAACTTTTCCTGAAACACCAGTATAAGACCAACTTTTCCACAAACACCAGTATCAGACCAAATTTTTCTGAAACACCAGTATCAGACCAACCTTTTCTGAGACACCAGTATCAGACCAACTTTTTCCATAAATTTCAGTATCAGAACAACCTTTTCAGAGACCCCAGTATTAGACAAACCTTTTCAGAAACACCAGTATCAGATAAGAAAAACCTGTATCAGTGTTATTGTACAGCTTCTTTAAACTAGTGTCAGAACAACTTTTTCAGAAACACCAATATCAGACTAACTTTTTCAGAGACACCAGTGTCAGACAAACTTTTTCAGAGACACCAGTGTCAGACAAACTTTTTCAGAAACACCATTATAAGACCAACTTTTACAGAAACAACAGTATCTGACCAACTTTTCCAGAAACACCAGTGTCAGATCAACTTTTTCCAGAAACACCAGAATAAGACCAACTTTTCCAGAAACACCAATATCAGACCAACTTTTCCAGAAACACCACTGTCAGACCAACTTTTTTAAGAAACACCAGTATCAGACCAACTTTTTTTAGAAACACCAGTGTCAGACCAACTTTTCAGAGACACCATTATCTGACCAACTTTTTCTAAGACACCAGTATCAGACCAACTTTTTCAGAAACACCAGTATCATACCAACTTTTCCAGAAACACTATTATAAGACCAACTTTTCCAGAAACACCAGTATCAGACCAACTTTTCTACAAACACCAATGTCAAACCAACTTTTTCAGAAACACCAGTATCAGATCAACTTTTTTTAGAAACACCAGTGTCAAACCAACTTTTCAGAGACACCAGTATCTGACCAACTTTTTCTAAGACACCAGTATCAGACCAACATTTTCAGAAACACCAGTATCACACCAACTTTTTCAGAAACACCATTATAAGACCAACTTTTCCAGAAACACCAGTATCAGACCAACTTTTCTAGAAACACCAGTGCCAGACCAACTTTTTCAGAAACACAAGTATCAGACCAACTTTTTTTAGAAACACCAGTGTCAGATCAACTTTTCAGAGACACCAGTATCTGACCAACTTTTTCTGAGACATCAGTATCAGACCAACTTTTCCAGAAACACCAGTATCAGACCAACTTTTCCTGAGATACCAGTATCAGACCAACTTTTTCTGACACCAGTATCAGACCAACTTTTTCCATAAATTTCAGTATCAGAACAACCTTTTCAGAGACCCCAGTATTAGACCAATCTTTTCAGAAACATCAATATCTGATCAGAAACACCTGTATCAGTTTTATTGTACAGCTTATTTAAACTAGTGTCAGACCAACTTTTTTAGAAACACCAGTATCAGACCAACCTTTTAAGAAACACCAGTATCAGACTAACTTTTTCAGAAACACCAGTATCAGACCAACCTTTTCAGCAAAACCAGTATCAGACCAACCTTTTCAGAAACACCAGTGTCAGACCAACTTTTTCCAGAAACACCATTATAAGACCAACTTTTCCAGAAACACCTGTATCAGACCAACTTTTCCACAAACACCAATGTCAGACCAACTTTATCAGAAACACCAGCATCAGACCAACCTTTTCAGAAACACCAGTATCAGACCAACCTTTTCAGCAAAACCAGTATCAGACCAACCTTTTCAGAAACACCAGTGTCAGACCAACTTTTTCCAGAAACACCATTATAAGACCAACTTTTCCAGAAACACCTGTATCAGACCAACTTTTCCACAAACACCAATGTCAGACCAACTTTATATGAAACACCAGTATCACACCAATTTTTTTTTTTAGAAACACCAGTGTCAGACCAACTTTTCAGAGACACCAGTATCTGACCAACTTTTTCTAAGACACCAGTATCAGACCAACTTTTTCAGAAACACCAGTATCAGACCAACCTTTTAAGAAACACCAGTATCAGACTAACTTTTTCAGAAACACCAGTATCAGACCAACCTTTTCAGCAAAACCAGTATCAGACCAACCTTTTCAGAAACACCAGTGTCAGACCAACTTTTTCCAGAAACACCATTATAAGACCAACTTTTCCAGAAACACCTGTATCAGACCAACTTTTCCACAAACACCAATGTCAGACCAACTTTATCAGAAACACCAGCATCAGACCAACCTTTTCAGAAACACCAGTATCAGACCAACCTTTTCAGCAAAACCAGTATCAGACCAACCTTTTCAGAAACACCAGTGTCAGACCAACTTTTTCCAGAAACACCATTATAAGACCAACTTTTCCAGAAACACCTGTATCAGACCAACTTTTCCACAAACACCAATGTCAGACCAACTTTATCAGAAACACCAGCATCAGACCAACCTTTTCAGAAACACCAGTATCAGACCAACCTTTTCAGCAAAACCAGTATCAGACCAACCTTTTCAGAAACACCAGTGTCAGACCAACTTTTTCCAGAAACACCATTATAAGACCAACTTTTCCAGAAACACCTGTATCAGACCAACTTTTCCACAAACACCTGTATCAGACCAACTTTTCCACAAACACCAATGTCAGACCAACTTTATCAGAAACACCAGCATCAGACCAACCTTTTCAGAAACACCAGTATCAGACCAACCTTTTCAGCAAAACCAGTATCAGACCAACCTTTTCAGAAACACCAGTGTCAGACCAACTTTTTCCAGAAACACCATTATAAGACCAACTTTTCCAGAAACACCTGTATCAGACCAACTTTTCCACAAACACCAATGTCAGACCAACTTTATCAGAAACACCAGTATCAGACCAATTTTTTTTTTAGAAACACCAGTGTCAGACCAACTTTTCAGAGACACCAGTATCTGACCAACTTTTTCTAAGACACCAGTATCAGACCAACTTTTTCAGAAACACCAGTATCAGATCAACTTATTCTGAAACACCAGTATCAGACCAACCTATTCTGAAACACCAGTATCAGACCAATCTTTTCTGAGACACCAGTATCAGACCAACTTTTTCCAGAAACACCAGTATCACACTAACTTTTTCAGAAACACCATCATAAGACCAACTTTTCCAGAAACACCAGTATCAGACCAACTTTTCCAAAAACACCAGTGCCAGACCAACTTTTTTAGAAACACTAGTATCAGACCAACTTTTTTTTTAGAAACACCAGTGTAAGATCAACTTTTCAGAGACACTAGTATCTGACCTACTTTTTCTGAGACATCAGTATCAGACCAACTTTTTCAGAAACACCAGTATCAGACCAAATTTTTCTGAAACACCAGTATCAGACCAACCTTTTCTGAGACACCAGTATCAGACCAACTTTTTCCATAAATTTCAGTATCAGAACAACCTTTTCAGAGACCCCAGTATTAGACAAACCTTTTCAGAAACACCAGTATCAGATCAGAAACACCTGTATCAGTGTTAATGTACAGCTTCTTAAAACTAGTGTCAGACCAACTTTTTCAGAAACACCAGTATCAGACTAACTGTTTCAGAGACACCAGTGTCAGACAAACTTTTTCAGAAACACCATTATAAGATCAACTTTTCCAGAAAGAACAGTATCAGACCAACTTTTCCAGAAACACCAGTGTCTGAGCAACTTTTTAGAGACACCAGTATCTGACCAACTTTTTCAAAGACACCAGTATCAGACCAACTTTTTCAGAAATACCAGTATCACACCAACTTTTTCAGAAACACCATTATAAGACCAACTTTTCCAGAAACACCAGTATCAGACCAACTTTTCCAGAAACACCAGTGCCAGACCAACTTTTTCAGAAACACTAGTATCAGACCAACTTTTTTTAGAAACACCAGTGTCAGACCAACTTTTCAGACCAACTTTTTCAGAAACACCAGTATCTGACCAACTTTTCCAGAAACACCAGTGCCAGACCAACTTTTTCAGAAACACTAGTATCAGACCAACTTTTTTTTAGAAACACCAGTGTCAGACCAACTTTTCAGAGACACCAGTATCAGACCAAAATTTTCCAGAAACACCAGTTTCAGACCAACTTTTCCTGAGATACCAGTATCAGATCAACTTTTTCTGACACCAGTATCAGACCAACTTTTTCAGGAAACACCATTATAAGACCAACTTTTCCTGAAACACCAGTATAAGACCAACTTTTCCACAAACACCAGTATCAGACCAAATTTTTCTGAAACACCAGTATCAGACCAACCTTTTCTGAGACACCAGTATCAGACCAACTTTTTCCATAAATTTCAGTATCAGAACAACCTTTTCAGAGACCCCAGTATTAGACAAACCTTTTCAGAAACACCAGTATCAGATAAGAAAAACCTGTATCAGTGTTATTGTACAGCTTCTTTAAACTAGTGTCAGACCAACTTTTTCAGAAACACCAATATCAGACTAACTTTTTCAGAGACACCAGTGTCAGACAAACTTTTTCAGAAACACCATTATAAGACCAACTTTTACAGAAACAACAGTATCTGACCAACTTTTCCAGAAACACCAGTGTCAGACCAACTTTTTCCAGAAACACCAGAATAAGACCAACTTTTCCAGAAACACCAATATCAGACCAACTTTTCCAGAAACACCACTGTCAGACCAACTTTTTCAGAAACACCAGTATCAGACCAACTTTTTTTAGAAACACCAGTGTCAGACCAACTTTTTCCAGAAACACCATTATAAGACCAACTTTTCCAGAAACACCTGTATCAGACCAACTTTTCCACAAACACCAATGTCAGACCAACTTTATCAGAAACACCAGTATCAGACCAATTTTTTTTTTAGAAACACCAGTGTCAGACCAACTTTTCAGAGACACCAGTATCTGACCAACTTTTTCTAAGACACCAGTATCAGACCAACTTTTTCAGAAACACCAGTATCAGATCAACTTATTCTGAAACACCAGTATCAGACCAACCTATTCTGAAACACCAGTATCAGACCAATCTTTTCTGAGACACCAGTATCAGACCAACTTTTTCCAGAAATTTCAGTATCAGAACAATCTTTCCAAAGACCCTAGTATTAGACCATCCTTTTCAGAAACACCAGTATCAGATAAGAAAAACCTGTATCAGTGTTATTGTACAGCTTCTTTAAACTAGTGTCAGACCAACTTTTTCAGAAACACCAATATCAGACTAACTTTTTCAGAGACACCAGTGTCAGACAAACTTTTTCAGAAACACCATTATAAGACCAACTTTTACAGAAACAACAGTATCTGACCAACTTTTCCAGAAACACCAGTGTCAGACCAACTTTTTCCAGAAACACCAGAATAAGACCAACTTTTCCAGAAACACCAATATCAGACCAACTTTTCCAGAAACACCACTGTCAGACCAACTTTTTCAGAAACACCAGTATCAGACCAACTTTTTTTAGAAACACCAGTGTCAGACCAACTTTTCAGAGACACCATTATCTGTCCAACTTTTTCTAAGACACCAGTATCAGACCAACTTTTTCAGAAACACCAGTATCATACCAACTTTTCCAGAAACACTATTATAAGACCAACTTTTCCAGAAACACCAGTATCAGACCAACTTTTCTACAAACACCAATGTCAAACCAACTTTTTCAGAAACACCAGTATCAGATCAACTTTTTTTAGAAACACCAGTGTCAAACCAACTTTTCAGAGACACCAGTATCTGACCAACTTTTTCTAAGACACCAGTATCAGACCAACATTTTCAGAAACACCAGTATCACACCAACTTTTTCAGAAACACCATTATAAGACCAACTTTTCCAGAAACACCAGTATCAGACCAACTTTTCTAGAAACACCAGTGCCAGACCAACTTTTTCAGAAACACAAGTATCAGACCAACTTTTTTTAGAAACACCAGTGTCAGATCAACTTTTCAGAGACACCAGTATCTGACCAACTTTTTCTGAGACATCAGTATCAGACCAACTTTTCCAGAAACACCAGTATCAGACCAACTTTTCCTGAGATACCAGTATCAGACCAACTTTTTCTGACACCAGTATCAGACCAACTTTTTCCATAAATTTCAGTATCAGAACAACCTTTTCAGAGACCCCAGTATTAGACCAATCGGCAACACTTTATAATAACTACACCTTATTTAGCCTCATTTAAGCATTAATAAACATTTAATTAACATTGAAAACATCATTAATTAAGGATGATTCACACTTAATACACTATTAATTAACACACTTATTAACGCTTTATGCATAAAGAATAATGAGTTCCAAAACCTACGTACTCAATGTTTATTCATGCTTAATAACTCATGAATTAACTATGCTATCTATATTTGTAAATGCACAAATTAATGTACTTTAACTACATGTATTAAATGCGTACTAATTGTTAAATAATGTTTGAATTCACTATCTATTAATCCTGCAATGCATCATTAATTAAGGCAGTTGCTAGTAGTTACTTAAGTGTATTTGTGAACCCTTCTAAAGTGAAGACTATTCATTCTTTATTAAGGTTTTGTTAATGTTGAATAAATCCTAAATAGCCACAAGTTATTTTTCACTTGTGGAAATCAGACAAAAATCAAAGCAGGAGACGTTGAATACCAAAAACAGGTTTGACTTGACTTTTAGAAAATGTCAATAAAACATACATCTGTCAGTTAGATGTTCCCACCGCTAGTTAGAACGACTCCGTCACGTTTTGCAAAATAAAGAAACCGAGTAGGACTCGCTGCAGAAGAAGCCTGCAGTTTAACAAAACCGAACTACGTCCACACCGACGAATTAGTCTTTCCTCTCATCACTGATGTCGTCAGCTTTCTCTTTGCTTGTGAAACTTTGTTCAGTCACATTCTGACGGTCATGAGCACTCGTTTGACTCATTTTGAAGCGAAAACAACACGCTTTGGAGACTAGCTTAGCTTTTAGCCTGCTATCGCTAACGCCTGCTGTTGGAGTGAGCGCTGCGTAACGACGTCACCACGCACGTTTTGTGTCACAGCTTTTTCTGTCCGGGCGGGTTGTTGAAGCAGCCACTTCAACACGAATAGAAAAAGAAAAACGTCAGTGAAACGTTGTAAAATCCTATCATTTGATTTGTGACCAAAATGTTTTGCACTACTTTTCTTTGACACAATTTTTGCCACTTTAGTGACCTGCTACAGGTTGAGTGTTTCATGACCCAGGTTGGGTAAACATTTTAGATTTCCACAAGTGAAAAATAACTTGTGGCTATTTAGGATTTATTCAACATTAACAAAACCTTAATAAAGAATGAATAGTCTTCACTTTAGAAGGGTTCACAAATACACTTAAGTAACTACTAGCAACTGCCTTAATTAATGATGCATTGCAGGATTAATAGATAGTGAATTCAAACATTATTTAACAATTAGTACGCATTTAATACATGTGGTGAAAGCACATTAATTTGAGCATTCACAAATATAGATAGCATAGTTAATTCATGAGTTATTAAGCATGAATAAACATTGAGTACGTAGGTTTTGGAACTCATTATTCTTTATGTATAAAGCGTTAATAAGTGTGTTAATTAATAGTGTATTAAGTGTGAATCATCCTTAATTAATGATGTTTTCAATGTTAATTAAATGTTTATTAATGCTTAAATAAGGCTAAATAAGGTGTAGTTATTATAAAGTGTTACCGACCAATCTTTTCAGAAACATCAATATCTGATCAGAAACACCTGTATCAGTTTTATTGTACAGCTTATTTAAACTAGTGTCAGACCAACTTTTTTAGAAACACCAGTATCAGACCAACCTTTTAAGAAACACCAGTATCAGACTAACTTTTTCAGAAACACCAGTATCAGACCAACCTTTTCAGCAAAACCAGTATCAGACCAACCTTTTCAGAAACACCAGTGTCAGACCAACTTTTTCCAGAAACACCATTATAAGACCAACTTTTCCAGAAACACCTGTATCAGACCAACTTTTCCACAAACACCAATGTCAGACCAACTTTATCAGAAACACCAGCATCAGACCAACCTTTTCAGAAACACCAGTATCAGACCAACCTTTTCAGCAAAACCAGTATCAGACCAACCTTTTCAGAAACACCAGTGTCAGACCAACTTTTTCCATAAACACCATTATAAGACCAACTTTTCCAGAAACACCTGTATCAGACCAACTTTTCCACAAACACCAATGTCAGACCAACTTTATCAGAAACACCAGTATCAGACCAATTTTTTTTTAGAAACACCAGTGTCAGACCAACTTTTCAGAGACACCAGTATCTGACCAACTTTTTCTAAGACACCAGTATCAGACCAACTTTTTCAGAAACACCAGTATCAGATCAACTTATTCTGAAACACCAGTATCAGACCAACCTATTCTGAAACACCAGTATCAGACCAATCTTTTCTGAGACACCAGTATCAGACCAACTTTTTCCAGAAATTTCAGTATCAGAACAATCTTTCCAAAGACCCTAGTATTAGACCATCCTTTTCAGAAACACCAGTATCAGATAAGAAAAACCTGTATCAGTGTTATTGTACAGCTTCTTTAAACTAGTGTCAGACCAACTTTTTCAGAAACACCAATATCAGACTAACTTTTTCAGAGACACCAGTGTCAGACAAACTTTTTCAGAAACACCATTATAAGACCAACTTTTACAGAAACAACAGTATCTGACCAACTTTTCCAGAAACACCAGTGTCAGACCAACTTTTTCCAGAAACACCAGAATAAGACCAACTTTTCCAGAAACACCAATATCAGACCAACTTTTCCAGAAACACCACTGTCAGACCAACTTTTTCAGAAACACCAGTATCAGACCAACTTTTTTTAGAAACACCAGTGTCAGACCAACTTTTCAGAGACACCATTATCTGACCAACTTTTTCTAAGACACCAGTATCAGACCAACTTTTTCAGAAACACCAGTATCATACCAACTTTTCCAGAAACACTATTATAAGACCAACTTTTCCAGAAACACCAGTATCAGACCAACTTTTCTACAAACACCAATGTCAAACCAACTTTTTCAGAAACACCAGTATCAGATCAACTTTTTTTAGAAACACCAGTGTCAAACCAACTTTTCAGAGACACCAGTATCTGACCAACTTTTTCTAAGACACCAGTATCAGACCAACATTTTCAGAAACACCAGTATCACACCAACTTTTTCAGAAACACCATTATAAGACCAACTTTTCCAGAAACACCAGTATCAGACCAACTTTTCTAGAAACACCAGTGCCAGACCAACTTTTTCAGAAACACAAGTATCAGACCAACTTTTTTTAGAAACACTAGTGTCAGATCAACTTTTCAGAGACACCAGTATCTGACCAACTTTTTCTGAGACATCAGTATCAGACCAACTTTTCCAGAAACACCAGTATCAGACCAACTTTTCCTGAGATACCAGTATCAGACCAACTTTTTCTGACACCAGTATCAGACCAACTTTTTCCATAAATTTCAGTATCAGAACAACCTTTTCAGAGACCCCAGTATTAGACCAATCTTTTCAGAAACATCAATATCTGATCAGAAACACCTGTATCAGTTTTATTGTACAGCTTATTTAAACTAGTGTCAGACCAACTTTTTTAGAAACACCAGTATCAGACCAACCTTTTAAGAAACACCAGTATCAGACTAACTTTTTCAGAAACACCAGTATCAGACCAACCTTTTCAGCAAAACCAGTATCAGACCAACCTTTTCAGAAACACCAGTGTCAGACCAACTTTTTCCAGAAACACCATTATAAGACCAACTTTTCCAGAAACACCTGTATCAGACCAACTTTTCCACAAACACCAATGTCAGACCAACTTTATCAGAAACACCAGCATCAGACCAACCTTTTCAGAAACACCAGTATCAGACCAACCTTTTCAGCAAAACCAGTATCAGACCAACCTTTTCAGAAACACCAGTGTCAGACCAACTTTTTCCAGAAACACCATTATAAGACCAACTTTTCCAGAAACACCTGTATCAGACCAACTTTTCCACAAACACCAATGTCAGACCAACTTTATCAGAAACACCAGTATCAGACCAATTTTTTTTAGAAACACCAGTGTCAGACCAACTTTTCAGAGACACCAGTATCTGACCAACTTTTTCTAAGACACCAGTATCAGACCAACTTTTTCAGAAACACCAGTATCAGATCAACTTATTCTGAAACACCAGTATCAGACCAACCTATTCTGAAACACCAGTATCAGACCAATCTTTTCTGAGACACCAGTATCAGACCAACTTTTTCCAGAAATTTCAGTATCAGAACAATCTTTCCAAAGACCCTAGTATTAGACCATCCTTTTCAGAAACACCAGTATCAGATAAGAAAAACCTGTATCAGTGTTATTGTACAGCTTCTTTAAACTAGTGTCAGACCAACTTTTTCAGAAACACCAATATCAGACTAACTTTTTCAGAGACACCAGTGTCAGACAAACTTTTTCAGAAACACCATTATAAGACCAACTTTTACAGAAACAACAGTATCTGACCAACTTTTCCAGAAACACCAGTGTCAGACCAACTTTTTCCAGAAACACCAGAATAAGACCAACTTTTCCAGAAACACCAATATCAGACCAACTTTTCCAGAAACACCACTGTCAGACCAACTTTTTCAGAAACACCAGTATCAGACCAACTTTTTTTAGAAACACCAGTGTCAGACCAACTTTTCAGAGACACCATTATCTGACCAGCTTTTTCTAAGACACCAGTATCAGACCAACTTTTTCAGAAACACCAGTATCATACCAACTTTTCCAGAAACACTATTATAAGACCAACTTTTCCAGAAACACCAGTATCAGACCAACTTTTCTACAAACACCAATGTCAAACCAACTTTTTCAGAAACACCAGTATCAGACCAACTTTTTTTAGAAACACCAGTGTCAAACCAACTTTTCAGAGACACCAGTATCTGACCAACTTTTTCTAAGACACCAGTATCAGACCAACATTTTCAGAAACACCAGTATCACACCAACTTTTCCAGAAACACCAGTATCAGACCAACTTTTCTAGAAACACCAGTGCCAGACCAACTTTTTCAGAAACACAAGTATCAGACCAACTTTTTTTAGAAACACCAGTGTCAGATCAACTTTTCAGAGACACCAGTATCTGACCAACTTTTTCTGAGACATCAGTATCAGACCAACTTTTCCAGAAACACCAGTATCAGACCAACTTTTCCTGAGATACCAGTATCAGAACAACTTTTTCTGACACCAGTATCAGACCAACTTTTTCCATAAATTTCAGTATCAGAACAACCTTTTCAGAGACCCCAGTATTAGACCAATCTTTTCAGAAACATCAATATCTGATCAGAAACACCTGTATCAGTTTTATTGTACAGCTTATTTAAACTAGTGTCAGACCAACTTTTTTAGAAACACCAGTATCAGACTAACTTTTTCAGAGACACCAGTGTCAGACAAACTTTTTCAGAAAAACCATTATAAGACCAACTTTTTCAGAAACACCAGTATCAGACCAAATTATTCAGAGACACCAGTATCAGATAAACTTTTCCTGAGACACCAGTATCAGACCAACTTTTTCTGAAACACCAGTTTCAGATCAACTTATTCTGAAACACCAGTATCAGACCAACCTTTTCTGAGACACCAGTATCAGACCAACTTTTTCCAGAAATTTCAGTATCAGAACAATATTCCCAGAGACCCCAGAATTAGACCATCCTTTTCAGAAACACCAGTATCAGATAAGAAACACATGTATCAGTGTTATTGTACAGCTTCTTTAAACTAGTGTCAGACCAACTTTTTCAGAAACACCAATATCAGACTAACTTTTTCAGAGACACCAGTGTCAGGCCAACATTTTCAGAAACACCATTATAAGACCAACTTTTACAGAAACAACAGTATCAGACCAACTTTTTTTAGAAACACCAGTGTCAGACCAACTTTTCAGAGACACCAGTATCTGACCAACTTTTTCTAAGACACCAGTATCACACCAACTTTTTCAGAAACATCATAATAAGAACAACTTTTCCAGAAACACCAATATCAGACCAACTTTTCCAGAAACACCAATGTCAGACCATTTTTTTCAGAAACACCAGTATCAGACCAACTTTTTTTAGAAACACCAGTGTCAGACCAACTTTTCAGAGACACCAGTATCTGACCAACTTTTTCTAAGACACCAGTATCAGACCAACTTTTTCAGAAACACCAGTATCACACCAACTTTTTCAGAAACAACATTATAAGACCAACTTTTCCAGAAACACTAGTATCAGACCAACTTTTCCAGAAACACCAGTGCCAGACCAACTTTTTCAGAAACACTAGTATCAGACCAACTTTTTTTAGAAACACCAGTGTCAGATCAACTTTTCAGAGACACCAGTTTCTGAACAACTTTTTCTGAGACATCAGTATCAGACCAACTTTTTTAGAAACACCAGTATCAGACCAAATTATTCAGAAACACCAGTATCAGATCAACTTTTCCTGAGACACCAGTATCAGAACAACTTTTTCTGACACCAGTATCAGACCAACTTTTTCAGAAACACCAGTATCAGACCAACCTATTCTGAAACACCAGTATCAGACCAACCTTTTCTGAGACACCAGTATCAGACCAACTTTTTCCAGAAATTTCAGTATCAGAACAATATTTCCAGAGACCCTAGTATTAGACCATCCTTTTCAGAAACACCAGTATCTTATAAGAAACACCTGTATCAGTGTTACTGTACAGCTTCTTTAAACTAGTGTCAGATCAACTTTTTCAGAAACACCAATGTCAGACTAACTTTTTCAGAGACACCAGTATCAGGCCAACCTTTTCAGAAACACCATTATAAGACCAACTTTTACAGAAACAACAGTATCAGACCAACTTTTCCAGAAACACCAGTGTTGACCAACTTTTTCCAGAAACATCATAATAAGAACAACTTTTCCAGAAACACCAATATCAGACCAACTTTTCCAGAAACACCACTGTCAGACCAACTTTTTCAGAAACACCAGTATCAGACAAACTTTTTTTTAGAAACACCAGTGTCAGACCAACTTTTCAGAGACACCAGTATCTGACCAACTTTTTCAGAAACACCAGTATCACACCAACTTTTTCAGAAACACCATTATAAGACCAACTTTTCCAGAAACACCAGTATCAGACCAACTTTTCCAGAAACACCAGTGCCAGACCAACTTTTTCAGAAACACTAGTATCAGACCAACTTTTTTTTAGAAACATCAGTGTCAGATCAACTTTTCAGAGAAACCAACAACTTTTTCTGAGACATCAGTATCAAACCAACTTTTTCAGAAACACCAGTATCAGACCAAATTATTCAGAAACACCAGTATCAGATCAACTTTTCCTGAGACACCATTATCAGAACAACTTTTTCTGACACCAGTATCAGACTTTTTCCTAAAATTTCAGTATCAGAACAACCTTTTCAAAGACCCCAGTATTAGACCAACCTTTTCAGAAACACCAGTATCAGATCAGAAACACCTGTATCAGTTTTATTGTACAGCTTCTTTAAACTAGTGTCAGACCAACCTTTTCAGAAACACCAGTATCAGACCAACCTTTTCAGAAACACCAATATCAGAACAACCTTTCAGAAACACCACTGTCAGAAAAAACTTTTTCAGAAACACCATTATAAGACCAACTTTTCCAGAAACAACAGTATCAGACCAACTTTTCCAGAAACACCAATGTCAGACTAACCTTTTCAGAGACACCAGTATCAGATCAACGTTTTCAGAATCACCAGTATCAGATCAACTTTTTCAGAAACACCAGTATCAGACCAACCTTTTAAGAAACACCAGTATCAGACTAACTTTTTCAGAAACACCAGTATCAGACCAACCTTTTCAGCAAAACCAGTATCAGACCAACCTTTTCAGAAACACCAGTGTCAGACCAACTTTTTCCAGAAACACCATTATAAGACCAACTTTTCCAGAAACACCTGTATCAGACCAACTTTTCCACAAACACCAATGTCAGACCAACTTTATCAGAAACACCAGCATCAGACCAACCTTTTCAGAAACACCAGTATCAGACCAACCTTTTCAGCAAAACCAGTATCAGACCAACCTTTTCAGAAACACCAGTGTCAGACCAACTTTTTCCAGAAACACCATTATAAGACCAACTTTTCCAGAAACACCTGTATCAGACCAACTTTTCCACAAACACCAATGTCAGACCAACTTTATCAGAAACACCAGTATCAGACCAATTTTTTTTTAGAAACACCAGTGTCAGACCAACTTTTCAGAGACACCAGTATCTGACCAACTTTTTCTAAGACACCAGTATCAGACCAACTTTTTCAGAAACACCAGTATCAGATCAACTTATTCTGAAACACCAGTATCAGACCAACCTATTCTGAAACACCAGTATCAGACCAATCTTTTCTGAGACACCAGTATCAGACCAACTTTTTCCAGAAATTTCAGTATCAGAACAATCTTTCCAAAGACCCTAGTATTAGACCATCCTTTTCAGAAACACCAGTATCAGATAAGAAAAACCTGTATCAGTGTTATTGTACAGCTTCTTTAAACTAGTGTCAGACCAACTTTTTCAGAAACACCAATATCAGACTAACTTTTTCAGAGACACCAGTGTCAGACAAACTTTTTCAGAAACACCATTATAAGACCAACTTTTACAGAAACAACAGTATCTGACCAACTTTTCCAGAAACACCAGTGTCAGACCAACTTTTTCCAGAAACACCAGAATAAGACCAACTTTTCCAGAAACACCAATATCAGACCAACTTTTCCAGAAACACCACTGTCAGACCAACTTTTTCAGAAACACCAGTATCAGACCAACTTTTTTTAGAAACACCAGTGTCAGACCAACTTTTCAGAGACACCATTATCTGACCAACTTTTTCTAAGACACCAGTATCAGACCAACTTTTTCAGAAACACCAGTATCATACCAACTTTTCCAGAAACACTATTATAAGACCAACTTTTCCAGAAACACCAGTATCAGACCAACTTTTCTACAAACACCAATGTCAAACCAACTTTTTCAGAAACACCAGTATCAGACCAACTTTTTTTAGAAACACCAGTGTCAAACCAACTTTTCAGAGACACCAGTATCTGACCAACTTTTTCTAAGACACCAGTATCAGACCAACATTTTCAGAAACACCAGTATCACACCAACTTTTCCAGAAACACCAGTATCAGACCAACTTTTCTAGAAACACCAGTGCCAGACCAACTTTTTCAGAAACACAAGTATCAGACCAACTTTTTTTAGAAACACCAGTGTCAGATCAACTTTTCAGAGACACCAGTATCTGACCAACTTTTTCTGAGACATCAGTATCAGACCAACTTTTCCAGAAACACCAGTATCAGACCAACTTTTCCTGAGATACCAGTATCAGACCAACTTTTTCTGACACCAGTATCAGACCAACTTTTTCCATAAATTTCAGTATCAGAACAACCTTTTCAGAGACCCCAGTATTAGACCAATGTTTTCAGAAACATCAGTATCTGATCAGAAACACCTGTATCAGTTTTATTGTACAGCTTATTTAAACTAGTGTCAGACCAACTTTTTTAGAAACACCAGTATCAGACTAACTTTTTCAGAGACACCAGTGTCAGACAAACTTTTTCAGAAAAACCATTATAAGACCAACTTTTTCAGAAACACCAGTATCAGACCAAATTATTCAGAGACACCAGTATCAGATAAACTTTTCCTGAGACACCAGTATCAGACCAACTTTTTCTGAAACACCAGTTTCAGATCAACTTATTCTGAAACACCAGTATCAGACCAACCTTTTCTGAGACACCAGTATCAGACCAACTTTTTCCAGAAATTTCAGTATCAGAACAATATTCCCAGAGACCCCAGAATTAGACCAACCTTTTCAGAAACACCAGTGTCAGACCAACTTTTTCCAGAAACACCATTATAAGACCAACTTTTCCAGAAACACCAGTGTCAAACCAACTTTTCCACAAACACCAATGTCAGATCAACTTTTTCTGAAACACCAGCATCAGACCAACTTTTTTTTAGAAACACCAGTGTCAGACCAACTTTTCAGAGACAGCAGTATCTGACCAACTTTTTCTAAGACACCAGTATCAGACCAACTTTTTCAGAAACACCAGTATCACACCAACTTTTTCAGAAACACCATTATAAGACCAAATTTTCCAGAAACACCAGTATCTGACCAACTTTTCCAGAAACACCAGTGCCAGACCAACTTTTTCAGAAACACTAGTATCAGACCAACTTTTTTTTAGAAACACCAGTGTCAGATCAACTTTTCAGAGATGCCAGTATCTGACCAACTTTTTCTGAGACATCAGTATCAGACCAACTTTTTCAGAAACACCAGTATCAGACCAATTTTTTCTGAAACACCAGTATCAGACCAACCTTTTCTGAGACACCAGTGTAGTGGACCTACCCAGGGTCAAATTAAGGTTTTTGAA